>NKCI01000274.1:0-43674 GCA_003946985.1 Fusarium duplospermum | reverse complement strand
ATAAAATAATTATAAAATTAAATTAAAAAATATTTTATTTTATTTTATTAAAAAATTTAAAATTTAATAATTTATTTTTAAGCTTAAAAAATTAATTAATTTTTATTTTTTTTTAAAATCTTTTATTTTTTTTTTAAAATTTAATTTTATATTTTTAATATTATTATATCTTAATAGCTATATTTTTTTATTATTATAGTTAATAATATTTAATATTATTATAGCCTATAATAGTAAAAGCCACTAGTTACGAACAGACTATTTAGAGCTGCTCCCACTATTAGGTAAATACCATAGCTAGAAGCGCCGCTCTTATAGCGTGTCTTTTTGCCATTGACACTTTCTCGGGCGGAGTTGGCGACATGGGTGGCAAAGGTGACAACGGCCGGGGGCGCTACGCTCGTTATCGTGGATGCTTTGCTGGCAGATGCAGATGCTCCAATCGTAGTTATAGAAGCTTTACTGGTGCTCGATTGGATTTCGGTGGTACTTGTAAACTTAATAGTTGACGCGATAGCCTCGGTTGTTGACGTGGCAGTTTCAGTGGCTGACACTGCGGATGTGGAAGATTCGCCAGTTGGCGTCCAAGAACTGGAGTCTCCAGTAGTGTTAGATGGAGCGAGCTCGGAAGATGATGTATCTGAGACGGTACTGGAAGTGACGTCGGTCGAGGTTGAAATCTGGTCGGACGCAGTCGATCAGGTAGTCCCGAAGGCAACGGATGGATTATGGAAGAGCTCGACAGGTCAAAGGAACTGGAAGGCCTATAAGGCCTGGCAGTTCCGCCGCCAAAGAATGAAGCGGCGGTGATCAAGCTGCAGACTATTACGTAGTATGTGCGATTGCTTGGTGTCTCCTGTGTAAAGATGCGAAGTGTGACGATCAAGATGAAAACTTGAATGAGGGGTCCTTAATCAAGACGTTGTACCGAAGGGTTGGGGAATTAACTTCCTTTATTATGTGGCGCATTAGCTCATCAGAAGACCTAAAGTCTTGATGTTTATACCTGTGACATTGCTTTTGCTGGACTTGAAGGAGCTTGAAGGCTTAACTTCTGGTAGGAGAGACTACCAGCCTTGTCAAAGTGGTGGAAGCACATTTAAGCAGCCAGTCTCGATTTTGAATGCGAGGCTCACAGAACACACATGTCCGCAAGCACCAGGAACGAACTGAAAGATAGCATAACCATAGACGAGATACATATCGTGAGCCGTGAAACAAAGCTGAGGGTAGGATGGAGTTGAGCTGTTGAGAGTGCCATGCTCGAACTGATTATTAAGAAGTTAGTAACGGAGACTCTATCCTCTTATTCCATCACAACTTCACGTCTACCATTGTCATGGTGTAAGTAGCGATATCAGCAGCCTGAGGTCGTTGGCAGCCTTCGTGGTCTCAGCAAAGGGTCGGCGCCTGCAGATAGAAAATATCGACCTAATGCGTGCCCAATTCCTTCGACGAGGTCTCAAAGACGCTCCTAGGCTGGGTGACCTAGTGTGTGCCCGGCTCGCGAGGGTAGACCTCAGTGACCACCTACCTTTGGACCACGTTGCTACCACTACCCCTGACCGTGAATGGATTACTGATATTTGAAGAGGTTAGTAATTCAGAAACCTGCAATCAGAACAAAATCGTGTGTATTTGAAAAAAGGATAGTTCGGTGAGTTAAACAGTTCCTGCGTCCATCATGTCCTCACCACCACTAAGAACTCAAGCATCCCCTTTCTTGCCATTGTCCCCCTTCCCATCCTGATACTCTGGACTAGGGTCCTCATACTCCGGACTAGGATCCCCCCCCCACTGGCCCCGCACTCGCCCTGAACTGCACCGCGTCAAACCCAACCTCAGAGCTGGTCGCCTCCTTGGTGTTCTGGCGAGACCGCAGCTCAAGCCTGGCCTGGTAGCTTCGGGCATTCTCCAGAATCAGCTGACCGTCTTCGAACAGGTCCCACGGATCGGTGAGGAATTGGATCTTTGGTTCCTTACGGACGTCCGAGATGTGCACTAGGACTGAGACGTCTTTGGATGGGACGGCTTCGTCGGGATGGGGTTCGCTATGGACCGAGTTATTGCGAGCCTATGAAGTTATTAGCTATGATCTTCGTCTTTTGATGAGAAGGAAACTCACTCTGTCAAGCTCGTCTTGAGTAATCTTGAAACCCCCCGAGTCCGTGGCCTTGACATCGAGATGGTATGTCATTCGCGTATACCCCTTCGCTTTGCCGGGCATTCCATCGAGCCGCATGAGGAAAGCACTGAATCTGCCGGTCGAGTCCGTGAAGTTGAAGGCTGCGCGGTCGCTGCCCCTCGAGCCCTTGGGCGTCCACATTTTGTCACGGTTATATTGCGAGTCGAGCACAATCGATAGGATGTCGGATACCTGAGTTTCGGTCAGAGGTAGCATTAGAATTCAGGAATGGGTTACTTACAATGGCCTCTCCAACCTCAGAGTCACGCTTTGCGAGTCCGAATACCCGATCCAGCATCCGAGGTGGCGCAGTGGGAGTGCCAATCACCGCACCGGTCTTCTGAGTGAATTCTAGATCTCTCAACGCGCCCGTCACCGATGGCAAAGTCATGGCACCAGCGAATGTTCGAAGCTCTACTGGTCTTCCGCAAGCGTTTTGTGTAGCACGAGCAACGGCTACATCATATGTTGGTAGAGAGTTACTTGCGTTATCGGCTTGCTTGAAGAATGATGGGCTGAATCTAGCGTGGCTGAGCAGACGATTGAATCTTGAGCCATTGGTGAGTCCAAGGCGACTCTTCTTGCTCGGTTCCGGGTTCTGTATGGGCCTATACTCTCCTTCTTCGCCGTCAAGCTCACCTGGTTCTGGGGAGTCTTCCTGGTAAGGAGAAATGCCCCTTTCTTGGAAAAGGCGATCGAGCCTATTCTCGTTGTTGGTGAGCGCCATCATGACGAGATCCCTGTGCTCGATCGGGATATTGAAGAAATTCCTCAGCTGCTCCGCCAGCTCGCAAGGATGTGCCTCCTTCTCGTACCCCGAACGCATGTATATACGAAGATCCCCCGCATAGTCGCACTCCAGGAAGGCGGTGCCCTCGGCGAAGGAGCTGTCAATCCGTTGCATGTTGAGAGTTGCTTGCCAGCTCTGCACTACTTTATCAGAGATGAAGACCTGGACTTGGCTGAAACAGCGGCGTAACTGCTGCTTATTCTCTACACCCTCTCCCATCAATCTAAGAAAAAGCCGGATTAGCATGGTCGTCATCGAACACTCAAGACAGAGAAGCCTACCTGAAGAAATACTTGCCGCGTGACCTGTAACTCTCGGAAAGATCCTCGTTGAGATGCGTGTTTCCGTGTGCCTCGGTAGTGCTCACAGCCAGATCGCTGAGGAACCTATTATTTAGGCCCAACTTTACCAACAAGTCCTTGATTTTCGTGATGAACTCGGCTCCAAATACGAGGAAGTAAATGAGGGACTGAAACGGTTCCCTGAAGTAGCTTCTGTCGGCAATCAACCAATGGTCGTTGACTTTGGCAGAGCTCAAGTACTCGTAGGTGTCATCCGTGGCAGTGTTGGTGATGGGAAACATCTTGGTGCTTAGAAGCGCATTCTTCTGGTCGTTGCTTAGACCGTGGGCTTTGACGTGATAGTCTAGAGCCAGGAACAGTCGTTGGATGCGAGGCAAAGCTGGCTGAGGCAGTGTATGGACTACGGCCGCTTCCTTGATCAGGTGATCAATGCCGGCGTTCCTCACATTGAGATGGGTGCGAAAGAAGGTCTCGAGATCGGGATAAAGCCTCTCGAGGCCGACGGACTGCGTCAGCCATGGCTCTCCTCGCCAGAAGCACTCGTCTTGGGACACCCATCTTCGCTCGCCGCCCTCTGTCTTTGGTGGGACCAGGATCAGTTTGTCCTCCCGAATGGGGTCACTAGAATCAGTCAGTACGAGGCAGTTCTTGGCGACTTTGATTAGGGCTGTGCTTACACTAGGTTAGACGAGCCGCCGCGTTCTTCAAGTTCGTGCATTACACGCCGAATCAACTCGACACTGCCATTACCACTTTTCTTTGCATGTCTCAACGAGGCGAGGTAGAAGCCAAAATCGGCCTCCACCCTCACACCTAGGATCTTCAGCAACGGCTTCCATCTGGGATCCTCCGGCTCGGGAAGGTCGATGAACGGTGCCACGGGCCCAAAGTCTTTCATTAGGTGATCAAGGGGGGCATAGGTATACCGTATCTGTTCTCTTGTCATGCTCCCCGTACATTTGACCCGGGTGGAACCGATAGCCTTAGTCAACTCCTTAATTCCGACACAATCCTTGTAGATTTGCCACCGATCTCTGAGCATAGTTAACCATTTCTGACTCGGGTACTCCTCCATAACGAGCTTCAAGTCATGAATGCGAGGGATGACACAGATCCCAAGATCGTTGTACAGGAACTTGATCCAAGCCCGGTTTTCTGAGCGTCCCGCCTCAAAATAAGCTGGATGTAAAAACCCATACGTCTGGTTCGGTTTCTTTGGTAGCATGCGACTCGCAGAATACGGGTCATCATCGTCAGGACGATACGTGGTCCTTCCCTTGCGGCAGCGGCCCAAGTATGTCGCCACCCATAGACAATCACATAAATTCTCTGACCAGCCACCGTTGTTGTAGATGAACTCAGCGTGGGATACAAGCGCCTTCGGGGACAGAGCATTGGGGTCGAAACTCTGGTGGGAGTGGTTCTTAACGATAGCCTTCTTGATGTGGTCATTTGTGAGTTCGGGAACTTCAAGTAGTTCGTAAAGCTTCCGCCGGTCAGGGTCAGCAGCAGCTTCATCATCCACCATCATCATCGTGACCCCTTCAGGTATGACCGATTGAGAGCTATTTGGGAGGTAAACATTGCCGCTGCATCTGTTCCGGTCAACCCATTCTCCGCCTCTAAGCGGGATAAGTGGTAGACTAGACATCCACGAGTAGTACTTCGAGTATAGACCCCTTTGGCATATGATACGTGCAAGGCTGGCATGCCAGGCGTTGGATTTACTCTCCAGGATCGACCATGGGCACTTCTGGAGGAGTCTGATCAGCTGACCGCTAAAGACGGCGTCACTCATGACCATGACACCCAACTCGAGTAGATATTTCTCGTTTTCGGGGCGGTGGTACTTTGCGGCAAGAAGCTCGTCTTCGTTGTCCATGTCCATCATCAACGGGCGGCCATCGTCATCTCTCCAGTCCTCGGAGACCATGATGAGATCACCTGGCCTTTTCTTATGACCAGCCATGGACTCTAACGAGAATCCGTTTTTCAACCCGAAGCAGATATCATCTCTCAATTCCTCAAAGAACTGGCTTTGAGAGGGGGTGATGGGCGCGTAACGAACCCAGCTGTGCCCCAGAGAGTTATTCAAACCATCCATGTGACGCACGGCGTCCATGAAGGCGAAGAGGGACTCCTTTCTTAAATGTACATTCCAGTTTGAATCCACGTGAACATCTTCTCGATTTGCCGGGAGAAGGAAGTCGGCTTGCAGAAGAAACTAGGATAAGGTCAGCGTGGACGAGGTGACAGATTCGGTAAGGGGGGACGTACAGAGAACCCGTAGTTTCGGATAGGCAGAAACGAATAAACATTCTGAGGCTCGATCACGGGAAGGACAGGCTCATCTCCGTTGACGCCAGTGTTGGGAAACGCGAGAACGATCTCGGAGGTGGTCATGCCTGGACGACGAGTCTCAGAAGGGAGGTTTTTGGCTGTATGCCGCCAGACAAAGTAGTGTTTTGCAACACCATTATTCATGAGTGACATCATGGATGGGTTTTCAGCCGGCTGAGCGCCTCGAGTAAAGGTTCTTTGGAAGAGTCCATCCTTAACCCCTGGATTACAGTCAATGTCAAGTCTCCGAAGTCTCCGCAGGAAGAGCAGAATCTTCTCATCATAGGACTTCATCTCCTCGACAATGCGCCCCTCGCCGCAGCCTTTGTCCAGCTTGAGCAGAATCGACGTGCATTCCTGCTTAGACTGCTCGGGGAAGTCATCTATGATGGGCGCAATCATGCCTAGGTGACCATCGCGATCGAAGCGAAACGAGTAGTAACCAGACGAGATCCAAACGGTGGACGCAACCTTGAAAACGGCCTTGAAACCGATTCCCTTTTCGCCTACAAACCCCGCCGACTTGCTTTTGCCGCTCTTGGTGCTCTTACAGATTCTGCAGATGGCCTCAATGTTCTGCTTAGAGAATCCGCGCTCGTTACAGTCGATTCTGAGTCTTCCGGGTGAATATGAGATTGACATGGTCGGTGTTTCGACCATGTACGAGTTGTCGTCGGCATTTTGAATCAACTCCAAGAGGAAGTGTGTTGACGTCTGATAAAGGTCGTGGGAGAGGCTTTCCTGTGGTCAGCGAGTCACTCTAAATATCAACAGAATCCAAGTTGCGCTTACATTTTCAAGGCTGATTCAAGATCAGCTCCATTGTTACCAATCTGGTCAGGGCCATCACCGAGACCCTTGTCGCGACGGATCTGGCGGATATGATCTTGTGCCTCTGACACGGACTTGGGGAAATCGGCATCCATTCTGGTGATGGCTATGATTATAAGAGGACGTCTGATAGTCGAGTATCACAGACGTAGCTTGTTTATGTTGGGTTGGACGATGATGATGAGAGTAACCGTTGAATGTTGATGCGGAGGCTGTGTTGAAAGGAAAACGACAGTAAAGCGATGTTGCAGAGTGAAATGTTAAAGTGATAGATTGGCGATGTAATGTTAGATTCTTATGCAAGGTGAAAGGTGGAAAGTCGGGGACGATATAAATATGTAGGGACCTGATAGGTACCGTGATCAGTTGACTTCTCTGGTCAAGAAGCGAATTGCTGGATCGTTCACGCCTACCACAAGCCCGTGCATCTGGCCAGCTCAAAGCGGAGCATGGCAACTACGCTGTTGGCCGCGAGCTCGGTGGCTTTGTTAACAGTCAGTGGTTTCAGCAACATGCAGAGACTTTGTGTGGTAAGTGGATGAGTCGATAAACAAAGCCGACAAAATAAAATTAGAACCAAAGAAAGAAGTCAAAGGATGAAAGGTAAGCGTCAATTGTAGAGGAACTTGGAAGCTTGCAAGGGTTTCCTCCCTTTGAGGGTGTCGGCCCAGAATAGCTGTTTGTGACAGCTTCTTTTGTTCCCCAATTAGACAAGCAACTCGACAAAGCCAACAAGAGATTTCGTCTGGGCCCATCCATGCGGTTCCATTTATGCATTGAAAGCATGGTGAGGATGTTTTACGACGCATACACCCCCAACATGACCAAAATACCAGTGTATTCTGTGGTATAGGGGCACATCTCCTCAAGTCGGTCTCCAGGAAATCGCGCTCATTATGACGTGACTGGCCAACGCGGTGAAACATCTACCAGAATGAGGTCGTTGGCATTTGACCTAGGCTTAATATCCACAACGGTCGCTTGTAGAGAAAATCCGTCCATGCTGTAAGATGAGCTCCCTCCCACCGGCAAGAATAGTCTCGATGACTTGTTCACGACCACGGCTTAGTTTTCCCAACCAGGGCCGTGATTTAATAAGAACAAAGAAGATAATATTATAACATCATAGCATCATATCCCATTGTTCACACAGTGGAAAACTTTGTCTCTATCTAGAAAAGAAGCGCTTCGACATCTACCACTTTATACATCAAGGGCTCATCAAATTATCCGAGTTTTTAGACAGTGAAAATGAACCAGATAGTTGCAAGCATTGCATAAGTGCAATCCATGACTAAGATGGCGCATACAGTCTCGGGGGGGCAGAACCAAGTTAATGCAATCCGGGGCACAAACGATTTCATTGCCTTGCCAGGGTATTCAAGTCTCATGTTATCAAAATATCATGTCATATGAAGAACATACTCCTTATACCATGGCCAGAATACTTCTGTTGACCATCTTCTCAGCCTGCTCAACCCCGCCATTATCTGCAACACACCAAGCGATGTCATGGTCGAGCCAAACGAAGCGCTGGCCCAGAGCGTCTATGCCAACATCAGCATGCATCATGAATAGCAGTCATCATAGCACGTCACTTACTGTCTCCTCATTCGTTCTCGTCGTTGCAACAAACTTCCACTCGTGTCCCTGCACAATAATGCCTGGGAGAAAAGGTAACCTGCTGATAGCATCGCCCGCCTGGTCTGCGAGCAAGGTCCACTGCGCAGCTTGCCAGGAGCACAGCTGCAGGTCAGCCTTCTTAAGGTCTCCGCCGTACTTCTTTGTTTCAATGCTAAGGCATATAGGATAGCTACGCAAGGGGTCGAATGCCGTGTGGTTAATAGAGTTTTCCACAACGCTGTCTTGGAGCTGCTGAACGGCTGCATCGGCGGATGCGTCGAGATCCAGAGCGGGATTGATGTGCAAGACATAGTCCACCTTTGTCGAAGGAATCAGGAACTTATGAAAGCGTGCTGTGACGGACGCATTCATGCTAGGCTGAGTTAGCAGTAGAAGCTATGAGAAAAAAGAGACACGCACCATGGAGAGTACTCGGTCAACGAATCGCCTGGCCACCATTCCTTGTTAAGAGCGGCGTGGAGGAGGGGGGTGTGCACCAGATGGTTCCATCCCGTCTCGTCAAATCCCAACGTCTGGCATCGTCCCGCCTGGTCCACTATGCTTTCAACAGCGGATAAAAGCCCTGGTGCTGATGCCGGGTCCTGGGGCTCTACACTAGAGTCATCTGATGGAATGTATGCAAATGGACGAAGCCGCTGTAATGATCTATCACTGTGTGATCGCTTGCCAATTTCTGGCTGCATGGACCAATTAGCAGTTGACAGGACATAGTATGCAGAGGTACCACCAACCTGTAGATAAGCCGGGATGAACCCCCAGCACATTTCGATGTCCGCAATCTCCCCCAACAAGGTCAACAACGCCGGCGGCATGTCACGCTGATTCGGGTTCAGCGTTCGACACGTCAGACTATGGGTTCCAATGCCCTGAATGGGAAAGTTCTTGACGGGTGACGAGCGACCGGATCGCTGGCTGCTCTGCGAGGACAGATCTGGGATGGAGCTCGCGTTGGAGGCGATCTTGGTTGGTCGGGGGGTCTCATCGTCGACGGTTACAATGTCACCGGCTTTGCGCTTTCCTGGCGTTTCTGGCGTCATCCTTCCAACTACAGACGCGTTATTCAACGCTTTTTTGTTGTCTGCAGAGCTGGCAGTCGATCTATCAGGAGATGGAAGGTGAATGCTGCGGTAATGGATCTTTCGCCTCTTGGCTGGCGGCTGGGGCTCGGGCTGGTCGAAGAGAGTTTGATCATCTAGTTGAGGAAGATCCTCCAACCACCGAGTTATTGCTATATGTAATTGAGATGCCATTCGCGGCGCGTGCCTGGCGATGCTGGATCCGCCAGTAATGCCGATTCAGTTGGCGATGTTTGGGTATTGTTGTTGATTGCTGTTGGTAGTGGTTGGTTGGCCCAGTTACCCGGGGCGGGGCTCTCGCTCGGTCTTTTGTTATTGCTTTCCCGGCGCTAACTTCATTTGGCGCCCGCCCGCTCGGCACCTGTTGTCGCCACTAATGACGTCATTCTCTTTGCCACGAGTCTGAAACAATCCCGATTGACGCATGCTAGCCCAGTTCACCGGGTTAGATTCTTACAGGCCAACCGTCGCCGATTCCCGGCTGAGGAAGCGAGGCAATTGATATTTAGAGGCTATGGGGTGAGGATAAGAGAGCTTGGTGTTGAGATGCAGAGCTACACAACGATTTAAGCAGCCAACTTGCATTTTGAAAGGATCGAACATCTAATGACGGCGGCGAGGATCAGAGCTAGACATTTGGTGATTCCAAATGGCACTGGGCGGTTGTAGGTAAGGATGAGGCTTGAAATTAGACTCATGGTGGTCTCTTTTGTTGGCCAGGGCCGACAGTGTCCATGGTCCATGTAGATCCCCAGGCCCATTGATTCTTTCACGCACCAGATATCAAGCGACTAGCCCGAGCCTGTTTGAATTCACCTTCAGAGGCTTGAAAAAGACTTAGCCATTGAAAATGACAGGAAAGATACATCCAGCGAGTGAGAATTACGTCACTCGACAAGGAGGGTTGGCGGCCAATACTGCAAGAGCACATGCAATGTGAGGGCGGAGAGTGTGGCCTAATCATGTTCTTAGACGCGATAGAGTAGCTGTTGGTAAGGTTATGTCGATATGAGAGATTCAGGCATCTAGGATGAAGATAGGCGAGTATTATATTATAGAAGTCTATAACTAGAAAAATAATATTTACTTGCTTGTCAATCCTCTGCTTCACACACACAACCATTGTTCCCGAGACAAGCAAGCGACTGACGACTCGACTTATAATACGCACTAAGACTATACCTACCAGGACGGCCAAGACAGTCCTAATCCTCAGACCAGGCGATTCATCTCAAAGACAAGCCAAGGAGAAGTGAGGTCAAAGTAACAGCAACATTAGAGACTCCCTGCTAATATAAATATATCTTGGTTAGTTCCAAGTTGACGGAAATCAGATCTACAATGGGTTCATCAACGCCGATCACTCAAGCCACGTCGCCAACCTGTTCTTATGTTCTCCTAGCCCGGCATGAAAGCACACATGCCAAGTTTCAGAGAAATACACGCTCCGAAAGAGGGCGACAACTCGATGTTATTATTGCCCATTTCCCTAACTCACACCCACAAAGGCTTGACCCGATAAGCCGCAGCTCATTGTGTTAGCATAGAAATTAAAAAACTGTTTAATTTCAGGATTGGATGCTTGAAAGGTGTCTTGACTTTTACAATCTCTTCTGGTGGCTTAGTGGATAACAAAACAGTTGGGATGTGCAATATCGCTAAGAATGGCTCTAGTGAAGGACACCTAGGGGTGGTGATTTGCGAAAATTAGAATAACAGATCCTTACTAGATCGCAAACTAGTTCTCTTCGGAATAGAGACAGAGTTCAGCGAGCTTTAAGGGCTTTTAAATAACTATAATAATAATAAAAGTCTTTAATATAAATTAATTATATATTTAGAAATAATAAGTATATAGGTTTAAATTTATTAATAAGAAATATTTATTTCTTAAAATTTATTTCTTATTCCTACCGTGCAGGGCATTAACTATCGAATTTAGCTATGTAGCTTGACTTAAGCTAAATTAAATATCACGTGAACGCGCATATAAAGAGTCACGTAAGTAACTTATACTCCTTTATAATATATGCCTCGAGGTCCTATGCCTCGTGGCACGGATGTATTACTATCTGTTATCCCATTAGGATGTATTTCCGTAAGGTATATAGTAGAAGGTAGGATCGAATTTTATTCGCGCTATGGTTGGTTGTCTTCGCTTTTCCCGTCGGGGGTCGTTGGGGTGGTCACTCAACCGGGGTCATGTGACTTCTCGGTCTCAGGATCGAGTCACGTGTAATTGACTTGGGCAACCTCACGTAGGTTAGCCATGTACATGATGGATCGGATCGGCAGTCAGTAATTTCGACGGTAATTTCAACATCGTCCGATTCTCTCCTTATTATAACACGGGCTATGGGGTCGGCTAGTTTCAAGCCTGCCAGTCCTGTGCTTCATAGGTAGGTAGGGACCTATCGATGGGGATGCATCTGCTGAAAAAAATCGGGTCCAAAGTCAAAGACAAATCCGCATCATGAGAATGAATTCTACAACTTGAGGACTGCTGAGCAGATCCTGGTCGGAGTCGCGAGGAGGCCGTTTGCGCCCAGCGCCAGTAGGTCTGCTAGGAGAATACACGGCCGTTCGGAGCCACCCTGTATGGAACCAGGAGAAGTGTATCAAGTGCCAATTTCCAACCCCTTTGGTCCGATGGTAATGAGCGATGGATTGGAAATAGCCTCCTAGATCGCCTGCTCCCAGCACCTTGATCTCTGGTTGAGATAGGGTGGGTTTACCGATGGTTTCTTTCAATTACTTAGGTGGCTTTGGTTGAGATTTCCTGCGAACGTCCAGCTAACCCAGCCACCGATTCAATTTGGGATGTGGTGTTTAACTCTTCTCAGCAGGCGTTGTGCATGCAACCAGAGGTTGATGATTGGCTTTGAACTGGCCCATATCTAGGCCAGATGTTCCATCTCTCCAGTTTCTATATACAAGGACAGGCCGCTGGTTAACGGTAAACTAAATCGTGCCATACCATGTTAGGGTATTTTATGATCACCTGTGTGTCCTAGATGCATGAAATGATCTTGGCGGCTGTGCTACGTTTGCTCTTCGCCCAGGATGGAAGGAAATCTCTTAGATCACAGCCTCATAAACAGATATCAACCACCCTCTTTGGGCTAGAGATTTGAGAATTGATCATTTTGCATGGGCTAGGTATCGATCTTACTCGATTGGGGCGTATATATCATGAGGCCTATTAATATGACCGCCGTGCGTGCCTCACTTACCTTCTTGCTTGTTCCGTGTAAGCTGATATCCTCCAGGCCACTCACCCTGTTCATACCTAGAAAGTGCGCTTTCTGGCTTACTGGCCAGGACTTTCAATCTGACTCAATAATTTCGCTTTGTCACTGCGGGTGCAAAGTTGCGGTAGTCTGCTTCCTGTACCGCCAGCTGCACATGACTGCGCAAGGTTGAGCCAAAAGCCTAAAGTAAACGCTCAATTCAAATATCATGAGGTCGTTTTATCAGGTTTTGCATCATTCATGTGTTCTCGAAACAACTGCTCTTGCCTCGCTTTCCGTGTTAACAACCAATACAACTACAAGCACGGCTAAGAGAGAATAGTTCCAATCTAAGGGTCAACGCAGGTATCGAATGGTTCCTATCAATGCACGTAAATATACGGCTCAAACTGAGGCTTGCGCCATATTGGTAGCGATTCAATACAGCTCATCTTGCTTTTGCGCTTGCTGTTTTATGCCCCATCCGCACGCCCCCCCTATCTTTTTCGCGTTTGGACGAGATGATCTTATCGATATCTATGGCTTCGTTAACGTCATCATCATACTCCTCAGACGGGCGCTATCCGGGCTGTCCGCCCCTTTCCCCAGGCAGATGATTCATTATGCCCCATCCCGTGAAATTCCCACGGTAGTCGGTCGCAAGCTGGAGCATCTGGCATCAACTTCTGCCTCCACCACCATGACAAACGTATGTCGCCTATGGGTTCTAATGTGGGGCCACGGACAAGGCAGCACTGACGTAGGTACCTCTTGGACGCCGCTTTGGAACGCTGGGATATGTAATCTAAAACTTTCAAAATATATTACATTAGATAGATGGAGATTGGTGAAACTATAACTTATAATGAAACTGGACTAGGATATCATCACGCCGAGCCTCTCCTTGAAGGTTGTTAACCCCCTGAGCTTTTGGGAACATAATTTTTGATACCAAGCAATCATGTAGCCAAGTGGCGGCCGACAAACAACCTTTATACATGTACCTGACATATTGTTCACGAGCTGGCACTGTCGATGAGAAAACCCCAAGTGCAGGCAATCTTTGCGTCTCCCTGTAGAGCTGGAGACCGCCTGTATCTGTTAGTCCTTTTTCCTGTGCGTCAGGCATGTCCAGATAGCACAGCCTCAGTGCCATCATAGAACGCTTGCACTGTGACTGCGTAGTGAAGTAGCACATATGACCCAAATTGTCTTGGTGCCTGTTAGGGGGTAAGTGACCATTGTCGGCCGCAGGAAACTCCTCGGGGGGTCCGTGGTCCAGCTGGTGTAAAAGACAGACGACAGCTTGTTTCTGCTTTTGACGGCATTCGGTTTTAATGCTGACATGTGTTAGTTGTAGTGTTCTTTGCTATTGCACACGACGGAGATGTCATTGAAAAAAATGAAAATGTCTGAGTTCTTTTCGTGGCCCATCCTCTGTCTGAAAAGGGCGAAATCAAGGTGTCTCGCTGGGCTGTTTCGTTGGCCTGGCCTGACCTCCTTCAGCGGTGCGCATTCGAGATCGACTCTCTTTCAACTCGCCAGACTGCCAGAATTCTCCGGGCAGCTGGCATCATCTGTTCTTACCGTTTTCCTCCCTTTCTCTTGAGCTTTGAGACTTTCCTCACTCAGAAGTCCAGCACTAGGGTGTATTATTCTGCCAGTTCAGCCGCATGCTGACTTCTCCTTCTACCCCTACAAAGGGTCGGGTCAGAAGCGGTTCGTTGCCTATGCCAGCAGGATGATTCCGTTTGTAATTTCTTCAATCTAGCATCTGATGTGTCAGTTATCCCGGCTTCGATCTTCTCTATCGGTTATCCCGACTTCAACTACGATAAAGAACATATTTCCAGCACATCATAGCATCATATCCCGATGCTAACACAGTGTTATCCCGGCTTCAACTATGATAAAGAACACATTTCCAACGCATCATAGCATCATATCCCAATGCTAATACGGTTTTCCTTGATCTACGGGCCCTTGCAAACACCTGTGTTCTTGTGGTGTCATGCGGTCATCTCTACCCCTTTTGATTGCATTGGGTCGAAAGTAGTCCCTCTGATCTGAACTACGGGCGGAGTTATGCGTGTAGATGCCCCAGGTATATAGTTGCAAGTGTCAGAAGCTCGACTTCGCCCTCTCCCTCATCCAGTAGCTATGTGTGGTTTGCTGGACTGCTCGACCAGTCTCCAATGCCCCTCTACAGAACTATGACTCGAGATACTTCCTGCTACAAATGAGACTACATCTCCCATCCAATCCGCAGTTCTATTCAGGTTTTATGAAGCGGCTTTCGAAGCGTTCAAATCAGTTCCACTGTGTTTTGTGCACTGTGGAAAGGCCAGGTCAAGCGATTCCCTTGTTTTCGCAACAGCAAGGCTCTTAATATTGCTGTGCCGCATTGTTCAATGCCCAATATCCCCCAGAGACAAAAGTTCACGGCCCAGCCCGCGTAGGCTTGCTCAACTTCCTCCCATCTTTTAGTGTGCAGGCCTGTCTTTCTAAATGCGATTCTATGATGAACTCTTCTCTCCTATGGTCCGGCCCCTTCTCTCGAGATGTGACCGCAACTTACCTTCACTTCAACTTTTGCTGAAATGACTGACAACATGATCAATTAGGTGTCTTGGAGACTGGCAAGAATTACGTACCAAGTCGGCCAAACCTCGTCCCGAGCTAGATTGTTCTTTATATCGAATAATAAACTGGCCCATATTAATGGTATTGCCAAGTGTCTCTGAAACGTGAGTGGTAGGGCATGAGGGAAGCTTAACATTATCGCCTTTATATTCCTCAAACCTGCCACTAGCTCGCACATACGACCATACCCACTGGAGAACTCGGGATCCCGTCTGCTCTCCCATAGATAAGCCTGTGAGGGGCGGATTAGTAGTTGGGTCGGTGACGACCAGCGAATCCCCGCTGTTGTATGTTTTTTCGCTTTTTTTTTTATCTCTTATTCTTTGCTCTCGGCCAAGAACTCATCAGTGTGGTGGGGTCAGAAGCGTTTTCAGTTTCGTGGAGGAGGTTTCAGTCATCGTCTTTTGTTTCTCAAGTCATGCTCAGGCCCTTGTTTCCTGGCGCTGTGGACATCTCGCGAGGGTTCCGAACATCCTAGAATGAAAATTCAAGTCGCCGGGTCCGCCTCTCAAGGTTGTATCAAGGTAGGAGAGACAAGGGCCATATGGGTAAAAGGGCGGGTTGAATCAGCATTGATTTGTTTGTTCTTTTACGTGTTTCCCTCGCCCCTTTCATAAAATTGCTTCCTTCTTTCTACTACTTGAACTTTTTCTAATCATAGATGTAACCTGATCCTCTGAGAAACTCCGTGGGGTCGTGTATTGACGAGGAGCATCATAGCCTGACATGGTGGGAAACGACTTAGGAAGTCACTCAGTGGTCTAGGACCAATAACAACGGGTTGACCAAAGTAAACCGAAGTTAGGTTTTGCTTTTTGGAGAATTAAGCACCCGTAACAGCCCCTGGACTTTGGGAAGTGACCATCAACTGCATCGATCCAGGTGGCCTAGAGCTCGATTATCTTTCGTTGGCAACAGTAGCTGAAGATCACGGTCGCCCACTACTACTTGTAGTGGGATACCGGTATAACAGTGGTGTTATACGCCCACACTTGACGATTGAATCTACAAATATAGTCTTCAAGCCACTTCTCCTGTCTATTGGGTAGTACGCTTGTCTCAAATCCCGCATGAGCCGGCCCATGGTGTGTGTATGTATCGTGAAACACATAGGCGAAAGATGCAGTGTAGCACCACCTAAGTTCTCGGCAGGGTCACAAAAGGAGTATGATAAAAGCGAGAGTGAGATCTGACAAAGATAAATCGACTAAAAACTACTCTGCTAGATGCCTAAGGCCACTGTGTTAGCATTGGGATATGATGCTATGATGTGCTGGAAATGTGTTCTTTATCATAGTTGAAGTCGGGAAAACCGATAGAGAAGATCGATACCCGGCCCTCGATGGAATAACTGAGCCAGAAGATCGAACCTTTGTAAGGCGCCATAAACTCCCTCTTCAAGCTGCCTGACGGCGTGAAGAGGAGCGATGCCAAGGTGCCAATCTCTGCGATGAACCTCAGGTATCAAGATCAGATTTGCTGGCCTTTGATATCAGGCCACCTTTGGTAACTTTCCTGACCTATTATTCCCCATACAGTATTGGCTACATCACCGTCTATTTACCCATTTGTTCAGTCGTATTAAATCATATTGCAGCCATTATACCCTTAGTAGTCAGGGAGCGCGCCATGTTCACTTACTCCCTTGACTGCGTGGACGAGTAGACTCCACAGGACAACATTCTAGGTGGGATACGTATGCCCCTTGCATGGTGACCTGATCAGCATTAACACGGGCGTCAACACATAAACTCTAAAAGTCAGCAAGGCCACGATGGCTCTAACATCTGCGAACAAACCCTCACATTTTGCCCATATCTTGGCTGAGAGACCCTGGAAGAAGCCTGGGACTGCCAATCGATAAGAAAGTTGCCTAGGGCGACCCGACCCAAGGGTTTCGATTCATGGCCTCGAGGGAGCAATCAGTCCCTTTCGTCTCATACCCGTTCATCACTTATTGGATCGTTGTTGTCAGAAACTAGGTACAGCTACTGGAAATGCCGAATTAGAGATGACGGGTGTACTTGCGGTCAGCCATGCTGGAGCTACATATAGCTAAATCACCAGGTCAAATAGGCCTATCTAAATCATGATAGCCAGGTCAAGGCTAGCCACTGGCCGCCGGTGAGACTTCTGATGAGATTTAAACGAGTACAGCGGCTTGATTCGAGAGAACCAAGAGGGCAGAAATCAAAGCCGTGAGGACCATAGTTCAATCACTGCTCATAAACCTGTTACTTCATGTTAAACCGAAACTGGAGAGGTACCCTCTTGAACGAAAATCCCTGGTTCTTTCTGTCAAGTCATCCAGATACGTTTCGTTCAATCTCCAAAATGATCCATTCTATCTATGGATCTTTCCACAGACATATTGCTGACGTTGTGGTAAACCTATCCAAGGTCAAGCCCCATCCAACCATCCGTCGCCCTTGAGGCGCGACGCCTCAGCCATCACTTGCCAGCAGCAAGATTGGCATGCCATTGGACGTCAACTTAGTTGCTGTCGTCTTGGTCATCGTCACTATTGTCCTCCGGGAATTCACGTCTGCAGCCGCCATAATTGGCTTGCGTCCAGTAATTGAGTCTTCAGGCATCGTACGAGTGCAGCCAGGCGAATTGTCGTGTTTCTCGATCTTCTGGCTCAGTTATCCCATCAAGGGCGAGGTTCAACTTTCGTGTTTCTCGTCTCAACCAAGACGGACTTTTAGTGGCGATAGTGGCGATCATCATTGTCAATACATCTACTCTCAACCAAGGGAAGCATGAAGACCTTTATCAGAGATTGGTTGGATTGTCCAAGGTGAACCATAGAGGAAGGTGAAGGAAATGAAAACTCGGCCGCTGTCTTCATGATCTGCATTATGGGGCTGGGTTTTGGCCACGAGGAAGAATCGAAGACGGGTAACCACGCAAAAATCACAAAAAAAAATCAACGAGCCTTAAAGTTGTGTTTTTCATATTGGCGTGCGCCATGGTAATGGCGACATTTCTGAAGTGTTTCAACATGAGGACCGTCAGGCCTCTCCAAGCCCCCCAAGCGTAATTTGGGTTATATTTGCCCATCCTGTCGTCCAACAGACACGACACACGGTCTTTCGTCAATGTTATGCTATGATGCTATGGTGTAATAATATCGTGTTTCTGACGAAGTTGAGGCTTAGTCCTTGGTGGCATAACCGGCTCGGGAAGCCGCATCAAAGCTTTCTTCTTCTTTTTTTCTTTTCTCTGAAATAATGACAAGAAAATCTTAGCTAAGGAGCAAAAGATGGAGTTAATTCCTCTTGGTTCTAGAGTCGGTGCGAACGCAGAGTCAAGAAGACAGTTTTGTGGGCTCGATGAACAGTATCCGTTATTCCCTTCTATTTGAACCCAAGCACGCTTATAACTTGGGTTATTTGAGGAATTTAAAGTCTAAAATAAGGTGAACGTTTCAGTAATATAGAGATGTTAACCTCCTCAAAGACCGACCTAGCACGCAGTAAGTGATGGCACAAGGTTGAGCGTTGCCAGAGTTTATCAACATCGACCTACCCTACATGGCGGCTTAGCCACGATGAGTCATTTGCATCCGCCTTCAAGCCACATGTGGCTTCTTCTTTCTTTATGATGAAACACGGATCAAGCTCCCCATTTTCCAACTCTGAGAGGTTAATAATATTAAGCTCCCGATGAAGACCACCGAACCTAAACTATGACTTTTGTTTTCCTGGCTGGAGACATTATTGATAAAGGGAAATATTTATCACAGAGGTAAGAATACGATCGGGCAGCAAGCCCAGCTTTCAAAACAACAATTCCAGCGTATTCCCTCCCTCGAACCATATCAAGTGCATCACCAATGAATCATCTTCTCCACAGCCTTCTCCCTTGCCCCCCTAACTCTATCCTTGCAATGACGCCGAGAAATACGCCCTCAAGAGGTTTTAGGACTCTGTCTAGACCTCTCAATATGCTTCACGCATCTGTTCCTCATCTTCTCCTTCAAGTTACCAGCGGCGGCGAGGAGGAGAGTGATGTCGGCCTTTGCAGTGCTTTGTTTGTCTTCGGTCCGTCTATACTAAGTTCGAGTACGACGATGAGAGTGAGCTTGTCCATGGCTTGACTTGCCGGCCCCAGTTTCACCCTCGATCTCATTGTCTTCAGGGTTGGCCGCGGCCCTTCCTTTCCCCTTCACCTTGGTGGATAGGGATGCCTTATCCCCGGCCGGCACATCCAGCCCACGGCGCTCAATCTCCGCTTTGACGCTTGCATACAAGTGGCTTGCACCGGTTGTTTGACATGTCGGCGCCGTGACTGACGGAAGTCTGCCACGTCTGTTTTCAACATACCACTGAACCAGCGGGATGTCTCCGAACCGCATTGGTCTTGGCTCGGTGTTTGGGACACGGAAAGGCTGGGCTGAAAAAGGCTGTGGTGGAGGTTGAAATGAAGAACGATTGTCTTGAGGGTTACACCCAGGGGTGATTCTGGGACGAAGCGGGAGCGACTCGCCGCGTTGGGACTGAGGGTGTGACTGGACAAAATCCTGTCGAGATCTCGCTCTTGTGTCACTGAGAGCCGGGTTTGCATAAGCGGCGGTTCGCCACTCATCGAATGGATGATACCCCTCCTGCGCCTGATGGCCTTCCCGGCTTTCACAAATATTTTCGTCTGGGAATGAAGCGGGGACGGAGTGTTGACTGGGGGCTGGAGTTTGATAAGAGCCTTCATAATAATATTCGTCAGCGTCAGCGTGATATCGCGGTGCCCAGTCTTGCGAGTTGTCAGGGTAATTGGATGTGATGGCACACTCGGAGACACGGGAGACGTCGCCCTGCTGCGGATTGTGGACGTCTCCATAATGTCCCTGATGCCTGTGATGTTCCTCTGCAGGTGGTCCCGCAGCTCCCGTAAGGGTTTGGCCTCCAGAAATGGGACGGGTCCAAGGTGTTTGCACAGTCCGCTCAGGCTGTGGTGAAACGATTGGAGCAGTTGCGTAGCCTCGTCGGTAGGCATTCTCCGCAGAGACATTCCCTTCGCCATCGACTCTGTCTGGCTGTTGCGCCATAGAGTGACTTTGACCCTGTTCCTGCTGGCCCAGGTCTTCATGGCGGCTATCCCCCTGAACGAACTCCCCTAGCCTTGACGCAGCCCAGCGAACGGTCGACATCCCTGCCTGGAAAGACGAGCTCTTTGGCGGTGATTGGCTCTGGACAGGAGGTTCCGCGTTTGTCTCTGGAGCGTGCCCGTCGACAACTGCCTCCACGCTGCCTTGAACAACTGTACCGTGTTGCCCATCCAACTTCGTCATGGCCTTTCTCCAATGCGCCCTTGTGGATGTGAACGACTGCGTAACACATCCTGACGCATCTACCCACTTGTCGGGGAACATTCCTTCTCCTTCCTCGCTTTCTTGGGGCGGGGAATACTTTTCCATCCACGCAAGATCGATTGGGGTAAAGCCTAGGTCGTTTTCTTCTGTGCCATGTTCAAGGAGAAAACGTCGAAGCTCCCTTCCACGACGGATGTAGTCAACCTTTTCCTTGGACATGATGGCTGTGGTTCTGTACTGGTTGTTGACAAGGCGGGAATAGATGGTTTTGGTAGGACTCTTGTAGATGACTAAAGAATGGGGGAATTGGGGCGAGGGCATAAGGTGACCCAGAAGAAACTGAAAAGAAACTGAGGTTGCTGATGACTGAAGGGAAAGACAGAAGATATCAGATGATCTTGGTGTTTTGTGGCAAGAATGTAGTAAGAACCTTTCAACAGTAAAGTCCTGTTGTGGAGTTTTTCTGTTGGTAGAATTTGCCGTTAGGGGTGAGAGGTATCTAATGGAGGATCACCGTCTAGCTGACCGCCATGTTTAGGTCTAATGGAAGCCCGGTAAGATATCCTTGGCCAAACCGGCCACATAGAGAGATTTCTTTGTCCTTCCAACTGTTATGGCCTGATACGAGATGGGCTGCCTTATGCGACAGGAGGTGATATGTTATAGAAAGGCAAGACCAATGCCAAGCACATCAGCACTAACCCAGCAGGGGGAGAGTGTTTGCTGGTATTGTGTATGAGTTTTTTGCTTTTCTATTGTGGCTATGAGGCGGTTGGTGTCACGGCTGAATAAGGAACTAGTGCAGGGTTCTCTGATATATCATTTTGCGTAATAAAACCGCGTCAATAAACGGAATGTGGCTTGCGGATGCAAGGTGAATAGCAATAGCTCATGAGTCATTTCGGGCATGGCTTGAATATTGAAACCAAGAATGACTGGTCAACCCCCTGACTGCTACACCGCCACTGTCCCTCTCCTTCCACTCAGACCAGAGTCTGCGTCCAGCACAGAAGAGTGTACAATGAAGAGCGCCGCTTATGGCGCATATTGGGAGTTTTCAGGCAATATTCAGGTCATAGAGAAAGTGCATTTTATCTACCCTCACTATCACTCTTTCCGGGTCCACAAGCGTCTATCTCACCTCTATCGTCATGGCTCTCCACCGCTCGCCATCAAGCACACAGCTGCTCCAGTGCCTTGATTCTTGACTGCCGAAGCTTCTCATCATCCGTGGGCTTTTTCTTAGTCAACGCGGGCACAAACAATTGGGCATAATTCCCTCTGGCATGATCGTCGGAAAGGAGCGACCCAATCTCCATCAACGTAAGCACATGATCATCCTTAATCCCCAAGTTATCGGTTGCTGTGAGACTAGCATCTCGGGATGGCAGTTGTCGCGCCACCCAGTCCAGATCTGCACTGGTATGTGCGGCGGTGGCCGTTAGGATGGCTTTGAGCACGCGGTGATGCCATTGTTTTCCAGGCGAAGAGGAGAATGACTGTGGGTAGAACGGCTCGCTGGTTGCATCAAGGCCCAGCGCGTCATGAAGAGGCTTGGGAGTCGAGTAAGGGGAGCGCTGGAAAAGCTTCCAGTGGACGTGACAGGCACGAACATGCCAGTCCTCAACCTACGAGAGTTTGTGTTAGTGAAAGAGTGAAGATCAGGATGGGGATTAATTACATCCTTGGTTGGCCAGCCGGTCATTATCCATGGTTCCATCCATGGTTCCATGAATACTTCACCACCACCGGTCGTGGGGTGAAACCAGGTGAGGCTGACCACGGCAGCCATGACGGCGCCGAGGGTATAGACGGCGACTGCAAGCATGGCAAAGACCTGAGGAGGCGACTGTTGGGGTTGTATCTCTGTGAGGTGAAGTTTCGATGAAGGAATTTGATGCAGAGAGTCAGGTTAATAGGGGCGGGGCAAGAGGGCATATCCGAATCGACAAGATTGTGGTGTCGTCATGTATTGGTAATTCCCACTGTTTCTATTCCGGTTGGTGGTCAGCTTTGGAGACGTCATTAATGACAAGAATATAAAAATCAAGGCGAAGCAAGACGGGGTGATAGGGGTTCGTTCAACGTGACATGAGAGCAAGGCTGAAAGGCAGGCCCGTGACTTACCTTTCTTTGTCCAGATTATGACATATCAGCCCCCCTGGCTAAGGCAAGTTTCAGTACGTACCTGTCTCATCTTTCAGGGTCAACGAGACTCCCGTCCCTTGTTGACCAATTCGCTCCTGAAATCTCTCTACTACCCAAAGGTCTCGCCTCCTGTTGGCCTTTGAGATATTTAACCTGGCATCAGCACCTCATCTGCACAGTTGTTGAGTACCCGACTTGCTCCATCGAATATTGCTATCATCTCTGCGCATATCTTATAATTGCCTCGAACTTATTTTCTCTGATATCTTTTTCACATCAACTCTGCTCATCTCCAAAAATTGTTTTCTTCCATTTTTCTGCCTATCTCCCTCCCACGTGCCAGTCATCATGTCCGACCAGCCAAACCAGCCAAGCAGACTCACACCTGAAGACATAGCCAGAATGCGCCAGAGCGCGGCAGCTGATCCAGCGTACAGACCTGGATCCAGACCTCAGTCTGCTGCAACAGGAGGCCACCGGAAACGTCCTGAAGAGCCCCACGCTCGGCGGCCTGCGAGCCAGGGAAGCTCACAGCCTCAGGGGCAATCTCCTGGTCGACCATCGTCGGAGCCTACGGGTCACCGTCAACGCCCCTCCAATGGCCCATTCCAGCCACCGTTGGAACCCATCGCGGATAACTCCCCCAGAATGCCGCCGCCGCTGGGAGGTTTCCGTCGAGCCCGTCAAGGTCCGTCAACTCGACCTCCTGAGCATGGTCCTTCAAGGCCTACAAGCGGGGCTCAAAGGACACCTGATCGCCAGAATGGGCATTCTAGTTCTCAGCCATCCCGCCAGAGCTCAGACGGCCGGTATACGCAGCCCCAACCTCAGCCAAAGGGCGAGGCCCCTGATGATGATGACCACCGACATCAGGCTCCGGTCGGAGACCCGATGTCCAACTACGGCCATCATGAGAAACCCCGTTCCCCAAAACACCAGTCCTCCGATGGCCATTCCAGCGAGCCCGGTACTGGTGCAAGAAATGAGCACCAACGCCCCAAGCATGGCGACGGGCATGCTTCACACAGACACGGTGACCAGGAGGAGCCCCGTCCTGGTTCTCATCCTGGATCCCACTCAAGACAAGGCTATCAACCGCTCCCTAATGAGCAGCCTCCTCCGCCATATTCCGAGGATAGCGGCGCACGAGAGGAGTTTAAAACGGGCAACACCCGACGACAGCCTGATCATGGTCGCCGATTTCAGCCCCCTCCCCATTATGTTGTGAACGGCATACCGGGGACCCCGCTACACCCTGACTCCCTCAAATGGTTTTGGATCATGCTCATCACAGTCGCTGTGACTGTACTCGTCTACTTCCTTGTAGTCAAGTGGAGTGTCTTCGAGATCGGGGACACAGTCTCTTCTTGGGTATCTGGTATCTGGGGAGCCATCTGCGAGACGCCAATGGGCTTGTGGGGAGGAACCAAGCAGGTGATCTCTGAAACGTGGGGAGGACTGGGCACAGGGCTATCTGATCTCTATGGAATTGGCGCCAATGTCACAACGTCCGTCAGTGAGAAACTCTCTGGCCCTGCCCATTTTGTGAGCGGTACGTGGGGGTCTGTAACAGGCTGGGCGTTGGCCAAGTTTGCATCTGAATCGCAGCAGCCCACGGGCTCTGCAGTCGTCAATGTCACCCCCTTCAATTCTCTCATTAATACGTGGGGTCCAGGCATCCAGGTGGTCCAACACATGGCGAACCAAGCGGATACTCTGCTCAAGTCAACGGAAAGAAACATGGTCCAGGATCAGAAGATCAAGGAGGTGCGTCAGCGTAACGAGGAGTACACGGAAGAACTCGCTTCTACACTCGCCAATGACACCCTCTGGATTGATTTCCTTGTCAAGGATATCGAGAAGAATCCCTTGAGTGAGTCATGCTGGCCTAACCCGAGCAACCCATCTATCAACCTATGGGGTGTGTCCAGCGTCTACAACAGCTTCCAGACGGGCAAATGTCGCCGCAAACTTGTTGCTCAGCTGAAAACGTGGAGCAAGTCGCTGCAAGTTGCCCATGACTCGCGTTCCAAACTGTTGATCAAGGTCGACCGTCTCCTCACCACGGACCTGGGTAATGTCAGGCAGGCCGTGTGTGGACAACGCGATGAATATCGAGCAGCATACTCCGAGGTCCTGGAAGATATGAAACCAGGTGCGTCTGATAGGAAGGCTGTGGCCTCTTTCGCCGACACAGTGTCCAAAGTTTATAGTGTTGGCGACACAATGTGCCGGATGATCGAAGCCGATTATGTGGCCATGACAGCCAAGGTCAAGATAATGAACGACGAGGTGAAGTTTGTGAATGTTTTTTTGGCATGGCTGGCTACTATAATGGAGCAATGGGAAACCAAGGCAAACGATGCGTCAAGTCAAATGGCGGCTATGGACGTGGAGAAGATGGTGCTGGAACGAGGGAAGAAGTGGTTGAACATGGTGGAAAAATACTCCGAGGAGATATAATATCAGTCTTTGTATTTTCTTTTGTTTTTCTTTCTGGAGGCTTTTCTCTCTTGTTTTGGTTATGTGAGCTACAGAATAGATCTGCGATCAACTCCATCGCTCCCCGATCAATTCAAAATTAATCCAACTAAACATAGCATGTTCCATTCGATAATTCAAGCACGCATAAGTAAATTAATTAATTTCATTTTTATCGTCAGTATCAAAATTCTAGGTCAGTTATCCAATGGAGGGCCGCGCTTCCACCATCTTAAAAAACACATTTCCAGCACATCAGAGCATCATATCCCAACGCCAACACAGCCTCATCGACACACTTAGTAACAGTCAGACACGTGGCCATAGTAGATCTCAACTGTGATCCTTCTTGGCTTCCTTGTCTCTACTTTGTGCCATCTTCCACAAATCCACATCCTCCTTCACCCAAATAGGGAATATAGCCTCAATCGCCTCGGTCGGACTTGGTAGATGTAGCCTCACCAAAACCCCCTTGCCTTGGGCTCGTGGACATTCTGGGTACAGGCACCATTGGCCAAACTCTTTCTTCTCCAACTTTGGGCGGTATGGGGCCCAGAAGTTGGCATGCCACCTGCCTGCTATGAAGCTGTCACCTGCATCGTTTTGCAGGCGGACAGTGCCGAGGGAGTCGGCCTGTGAAGCGAGAGATGCGGCGTCAAGAAGCAGTTGAATCCAGGCTGCGATCTGTTCTTCCTCCCGTAAGATGTCTTCTTGTTCGATAAACACCTCCTCCAAGGCTGAGTCAACTACTGTCAAGTTGTGCCTCATACTCATGAAGAAGGCTATCGAGTCCTTCGTCTCACGAAGTAGTTTTGTCCTTCGAGACTGTTGGTGTGCAGATCGTATCCACCAGGACTTCCAAAAGGGTAGTTCTCTTGTGCCTGTGCCGTTGTCGGTGTTTGTCGCGTCCTCGGTGACTTGGCGCGAGATGTCAAGTACCTGATCTATGTGTTGTAAGGCATCTCTCAATACCTGCCGGAACTCGTTCATCTCTTTCAACTTCTCATCCATCAGAGTGTGGAAATTGGGTCCTACTTTCAGGTCGATGGTGTTTTTCCAGAATGCAAGGGTCAGAAGTGGCGAGGGATCCGGCGTTGGCGGAGTTGCTGGACCAGTCGTGTATGGCTTCCCTAAAGGCTCCGTCGATGTAGGACTTCGCCCATCCATACTTTCTCGAATGATGAGCTTTCTCACCAACCCCTCAAGAGCTACTCTGCTGGTGGTAGTTGCACGGGTCTCGAGATCCCAAAGAAGGCGCCGAAAGGCTTGATGAGCACTACCCACGGTCTCGGAAACGTTCGAACACAGCTGGTACAAGTCGACACCGTCGAAAATTGGATGGCTCTGTTTCAGACTTTCCTCATAAAGTCCACGCGCCACTGGGTCCATCGTCAGACCTTGTTCCCGACTCCATATGGTGCCTATACCTGTCACAGGGAGGCACGTGACTCTGATACGAGCAAGAAGGTGGTTGTCAAGCGTGTCAAAGGGAAGATTATAGAAGGTCGAGTTGCGTGGTAGGAATGCTTGGCGGAGGCAAAGTTGGTGGAAGCGATCATAAACCGGGAGCACATCAACGACCGTGGCTTCAGAATAAAACCGTGTGGCTTCGTAGACGACTGCCGGCGTCTGCTCCCGAGAGTGGAAGAAGGAGATGAGAATAGCGAGAACCAAGTAGCATAAAACGGCAAAGCCTGTCCACGGGATGATCTTGTTGTTGATGGGACGTCGAGGTTGCCTTTCGTCAATCTCATCCTTGTCATTCTGCTTAATGAAAGCCGCAGGATGCTGCAGATGAATCACCGAAGGCATGGGCTGCCTCAGCCGAAATTCCGGGTGCCTTGGCGAAACAGGTTCAGTGTCCACTGAATCATCTTCCTCGACCCAGAGGTTGACATCACTACTCTGTATGATGTAGTTTGGCGCTGAAGGAAGAGGGTGACTGTCATCTTGGAATGCTGAATGAGACACGACATGCTGATGATCGTTGAATTGGATAGTGATAGCATCATCGCCGCCGGCCAAGGACCGCCAGTATCCATTATGAAAACACAACGCGACACTGAGGCCTCTATGTCCGGGCGCAAGGTCAGGGTGTGGGTTCACACGGAACCGTAGGACAGTATGTTCTCCCGTGCGATGCCATTGTGAGCTGGGGGATGGGGGTGGTGGCAGTGGCGGAGAATGGGAGAGGTGTCGAGAAGGGGAAGACAAAGAAGATGATGAGGGGGGCGGGGATGCAACATTAGAAGTTTTTGACCGCGAAGAAATAGGTGGCTGTCGAGGAGTTGTTGGCCGAGAAGATGAGCCAGAGTGCAGTGATTCACTGAGGGATGATCCAGCTGCTGACGAACCATGTGGTCGACCCATGGCGAGGAATCTCGAGCCTGGATGCGCAAGGTCAAGTTGAGCCGCCCCAGGATGAACGGGCAGGCCGCCCTGGTTTTAATGGGTCAGTTCTGGAGACCCAAGGGTCTAGCGATACGGTAGGCACCTATGGTATGTACATACGGCAGGGGTACCATGTCGTGCTGAGGAGCAGGAAATGGGACCAGGGGTAAATGGCCGCCTTGGGAATGAGATTACGTCCTGGCGTTTTGGGGTAAACGGCGCATGCATCGCGATCGCTGGAGAACGAAACAAATCCCTCGCTTTCTCTGGCAAGACCCCGAGGGGATCAAAGGTAGAAATACCCTACCACCTTAGGTAGGGAGAGACGCATGGATCACGGACGGGTCCAGGGCCAAGGCAACACCAACACTCGCTCACAGCAGATTCAGACAGTGTCAACGCACATTCAGTCTTGACAACTCGGGAAAATAATTTTTGTAACAAGGTTGACATGTTGATTTATAAAATTCATCAATGAGCCGGTTCATCATGAGACCAACCCATCAGCTTTCTGAGAATGGCTGGAACCCTCACGCTTTGTTGGTTTACCCCGCCCATACCCTCCATCTCGTCTAGTTCAGCTTCCAACGCCTTATGGGCAAATTCATCCTTCTTTGTTCTCGCAAACTTGGCGCCGCACTGTTGTTCATATTGTTCCCGCAAGTCCCCAGCCATGCCCGCCACGGCAGCGTGGAAATTGTGCTGCACCTCGACCGTCGCGTACTTGAGCGCCTCTGACAAGAGCTCTCGCGATCTTGTTTGTGGGGCATTCGATGGGATCTGGAACTGTGACTCGTCTGGGGGGCTGGCCCTTGGAGCTTGAACGTTGCGACCATCCCATGGGTCGTAATTCGCTATGTGAGGTGGTATGCCGGGAAACAGCCGGAACAGCTCTGCAGGGGAGGGCGGCGTGTTCCAGTGCGAGAGTGGACAGGACGTGCTGTGGCAGGATGGACTTGGCGTGCGTATGCTTGGGGGCGTGACGGGTGGTGATGGCATGTAGGGTATGGGGTCTTCGTTCGGGATAGGGGGCAAGTCGTCAATCCGCTGCTTGGCATCATCGCATTTATTTATGGTTGAAGACCTGGAACAGAAATCCTTCATGATGTCGATGATGGAGTTGAACTTTTCATCCATTCTGTTCTGCTGGGCTTTGAGCTCCTGCTGCACAAACTCTGATATTGAAGAACCCGATCGTGAAGCCGGTCGTCTCTTGGCGGGTCTTGTCGAGTGATGTCGAGAGGGCAGGATGGTTCTGTCCGAGTCGTCAGAGAAGGTGGCTGCATCGTCATCGTCGTCGCTATTATCATCATCTCTTAAAACAGAGGCGTGTCGGTTACGACTGTACACGTAGGTTGAGTTGTCATCGTTGTCATCGTTGTGAATGATGCCCCGACCTCTTCTCGATTGGCCATGCCCCAAGCCGCCTGACATGCAAAAGCTGGATGTCCGGCATCTTCTTGTAGCGTTTGGTGTTCTTGCTCTCATCCTAGGGGTATCCCTTCTGGGTCTCTCTGGATCATCCCCCTCAAGTGGCCAAGTCTGGCCGTTCCAATCGGGTCTCAGCCACCTCCGGGTATAGTCAGGCCATCTCCAAACGCTTTCGCCGCGTATACCGTCACAGGGCTTGATCAAAACTCGAGTTTCCTCTTGCCTGAACTTGTCGGTGACGAGGTATAACAGCGCTGACTTGACCTTGGCGAGGACAGCATTCTTGTAATATTCGGACTGGTTCGTGATTCCGAGCTCGCGGACAACTTCATCGAGGCCAAGGCTGACGTCGGAGCGACCCGTCATCTGATATCGTGCGGCATGCTTGTTGAAGAAGACACGATCGCCGGGTTGCCAGGGAAATTTCTGGCTCGTGTTTTGGGCGATATGACTGATATGGATGCCCCGGAAGTACTGTTGTGGTTAGCGACGGCAAGAAAATCATCGGCATAGACCTGCCTCGTCGTTTGTGAGGCCGGGAGTGACAGGCATAATGTGGCGCTTGAGCTGAAAAGAGTACTGAGAGGTAGAAAGGTTTGGGTAGGTGAGGCAAAGGCGGATGAGTCTGAAGCATGGGGGTAAATGAGGAAAATGGGATGATTATATCTTTCACAAAGACGTTTTTGAAGAGGTTTAATGCGCTCAAGAATCTGCAAAGCTGATGCGGATTTTCTCCTGACTGGCTAGATGGTAACAAAGAACCTACGACCCATCTGTCTATCGGGCAACAGCCATGATCCGACGGCCTCCATAAAGGCTCTGTGGCCATTTCCCGATAAGAAACCAAAGTATAGCTAATATTGGATTCAAATGAAAGCTGTCGCTGGAGCAGAGATAATACCGCCATCGCAGGCTTCACATCATAGGCAAGGCGGTCGACTGAACAGCGGGAATTGAAGCAATTCTCGCGTATCAATGAGATTGGTGCCACTGGCCCCCTGGATATTGCATGCGAGGGATTGAAAAAGTCTATGCGTCATCATCATTCTGCCTGACATGATCTATCAGTTTAAGTCTGACTCCGACTGAGGTTGCGCATAACCAGGAAAAGACGGTCAGGCTCTTCAAGTGCCGAGAGGCTGTGCCTGGCGCAAATAGTTCATGCAGGCTAAATGAATGACAATCAGCCACGTTTTAGACGCGCGTGTCTTCATGCCCGGCCCCGGGCCGTGTTCCCGTCATGTCCTTCGTTGCGAACCCCCTGTGGCTCTCCCAGGTGTCAAACTGTTGGAGAAAGCCGTTGAAGGAACTTGGTTTATTTCCTTTACAGTTGTCCAAGACACCTTTTCTCTTTATTGTCTTACGGATTACCACCTCACCACTCACTCTGTCCTTTCTCAACATTATACCATAACACCATTCAAGATCCACTTCAAGATGAGCCAGCAGCAACAGTACCGTCCTTCTCATCAGGCAAAAGAAAAGGGGCCTGCGCAACAACACTATCAACCCCATCATCCGCCGCCGCCCGCCGCCTCTGGCCCCTCGACGAACCATCGCCCGACAAACCCCCGTCGTGTATCTGACCTCAGCAATGTCTACACGATCGATTTGCAGTCCAATATAGGGGATGTGTATCCAGAGTTGGCCCACAACAAGCATCATGAGCTCCTAGCCAAGCTCGACAACCCCGAGTTCCAAGCCCAGATACGTGCCTACTGCACACAACACAGCCCAGAGGCCCTCGCCGAGCTTGAGAGATATCTCGCCAGTGCGTTGGCTTTGTCTTTCCACGTTTTGGTCTAACCACTGATGAATAATCTGAGCAGCTCAAAAATGTCAGCAACCGGCTGCCACGACAACCGTGCCCAAGAACCAGGACCAAATGGTCAAGGACATTGTGGATGACTACCAGATGCTGCAGATTGCGACGGAAAAGTACAAGCAGGCTGGAGAGGCATACCACTTCTGGGAAGCGGAGCTCCTGAGAATCCAGGCGAGGATGGAAATGCGCAAGGGGTTGGCAGATGTTGGGAATTTGCCATCATATTACAACAAGGGGAACTCCCAGGGTCAATAGTTACGTCACGAGCGGAGGCTATGTAGCGGGTGATGATGCTTGAGGTAGGAGGAAACCGAAGTCAGGCATTTTGTGCGTAATGCTTTGTTCGATGGTCAATGGAATACTGTTCCCCAGCCCGAGCTGCGATGATAACTTTGAGACCATGTGCACTCCCTGCGTTGCCGGTTGGATAGCTACTCCTCCTTATCCAGAATGACTGACAGCATCTCCAGCCGTTCGTTGGGCGCCCCGAATTTTCCGTTCATGTGCTCCGTGCATCTCATCAAAACACGACGGTAGGGAGACTGAATAGGACCCTTGACTGGCGTTACCATGCTTCCAACCCCCCGGCGGTGCTCGCGGACCAAGTGGCGCCCAGCAGGAATGAACAGGTATGGGCGTCTATTGCCAGCCACTGGGTTGTTAGCGCATGACGGAACAACCGCGCAGACCGCCTCATCTTGTCGGGCCAAGATTCTGTCGTGTAATCAAGTAGTTTTGCTGGTGCCAAGGTGAGCAATACTCCTAAACCTCCTCTCTGCAACAGGCGGTGAGACACGTATTGGTCACATGCATTAGGCTCGAGTATTTGCTATTGTGCTTCTATTCAAGCATGATCTATTGGCAAACTTGCAGATAGGTGTCGGCAATATTCCAAGTTTTCAATCAAAGAGCAGCTTGCTGGTGGCGGCTGGCAAAGCGTCGATCCTTTCTCTATAAAGTTGGCGCAAGGGGTTCAGTCTAACGCCACGTTTCCTGTAGTCAGGGCATCTCCGGTGTCAAGATTACGGTATGGAGGCTGTGCTGGCGTTTGTCTTTTTCACAATCTCCTCACTTCTCTGCACTGCAGTTTGCGTTCTCCCGATCTACATGACACTTCTTTCATGCGAGGAGTCAGATGATTGCATCGGGCTGAGTCACAGACAATAACGCGTCTGATGAACGTCTCTAGACGCCCGCGCTAAGGGGCGGCTCAGCTTGGCCCCCACATTGTTATTGTCGCTTGGCAGTGATCCAATCATCGTTGTTTCCAATACTCCATCTTTCGAGCCGTTTGAAACAAGGGGCTGAGCGGCTGCGAGCACGCGAACATGTTCGTGCCTGGATCGTGGATGCTGCACCCTTTCTTGGCTTTAGCTGTGTTATTGTTGCATTATTTCCGTTTGGTTTCTCAGAGGCCTCCCCACACCGCTTCTTTGAGCCCTTAACGAAGCACCCTTTCTTGGATCACGAAATTTGCTGTCGTCAACAGCTCATCATATAGGCTGTTGCGACAAAATTTGACTATGGGCATGAGGATTCAGTGCCCTGAACTGGTCTGTATGTTTCAAGCACGCCAATTCAGACACCAGAGAACTTTCTCAAGTGTGGTGAACGGGGCTTCAACTCCTGACAAACGCTGCGTATTGTGGGCTGGCTCGTGGCGTCAATCCAGACTCCCCTACGTCAGGTACCCCTGTCTCAACTCCCAAGCCAAGCTGTCAGATCGGAAGAGGGACCGGAAGATGCACCTTGATCCCTGTGTGTGGGGTAGCCTGCGTCCAGTAGGATGGAGTACCTGGGCCCCGGTAGTTAACCCCTGGAGCTTCAAATTGTCGGAAGCGAGCTCAATATTGACCAAAGCCTGAATGCTTCCTCAAATTTCCCGTTAATCCTCACCGACCTACGGCCTGTATTCTCAAAGAACAGGACACTCAGTACCATATTCATCCCCACAGTCCATATATTCCGCCAACATTACCAACCTCTGCATCGCTCTCTTTGAAACTGGTGGTGTTGTGCTGCATTAATTTCCAGACACGAAAAGGGTCAAATACGCAGCCTCCCCCTTGATCCTCTCTTCCTCCCCATATTTACGTCTTTCGAGGTTACTCACGATGAGCCAGAGTATTGATTGTGGCCTGGCCAACCAGAATCAGCCTCTAGCTCACAGTGAATGCTTTTTCCTTGTTTCTCGAATTACTTCTCTGCGAACATCCCCTTTGAGAGGACGTATTATCCTAATAGCACGTCCATGTGATTCTGCTCTCCCCTTCCAGTTTTCCTTTGGGAACTTGGTTTTTCCAGACGCAGCCATGGCTGGATTGACTTTCAGAGACCTCCAAGTTGAGGATGTCTACCGTCGATTTTCTCCTCTTTTCGGGGAATGATCCCTTTCCCTTCGCGGGAATTACTCTTTGGAAGTTTGGCAAGGTTTTCTCTATCCTTGGTGACTATTCCTCTTTGAGAGGACCGTGATGATGATGTTTTAACTTTGGTTCATGTCAACCAGTGCCTTCGGGCAAGAATTCCTCCTTGGAATACTCTCCCCGTGAGAACATGTCTTTGTGACAACACTCGTTCCGAGAACACCTCTATGTGAGAAATTTCTTTACCAAGATTTTCCGTCTGGGGATCTCACTTGGTGGGAGAATCCCTTGGGATATCTGGTTGGGGGACATCCCGTGGCCTAGAGCCATCTTCTATTCAGAAGATTCTCTTCTGAAGAATCCCGGTGATGTTGGTTTCCCTGGCACCATTTCTACAGGATACTTTTCTTTGTGAGACAATATGCAGGCTCTTCCGGGGCTATGTAGAGCACAGGATGGCTGGGGAAGTGTTTCGTAGGCCCCGGTCCTCCACTAGGCGGTGGAGGTGCCTCCCTAGGGTGTAGGGTGTACGATGTAGGCCGGTGTAGGCGCAGGCATAGGCGCAGGCGTAAGCATAAGCGTGAGCCCATGAGGCCTGTCACCGGGTACCTGCATGAACCGGACCCAACTCTCATGAGCAGTTTATCACCAGGGCCTGGGAACGGTTTCTCAACAGGGTCAGTCCGGACCATGTCGGCCGGCCAAAGTGACATGTCTCATTCTAGTCACTAGAGATGAGCGGAAAAGGCTCAGGGCCCCGTTCGTAACATTAAAGAGCTACCGCCCTCCTGTATTCTATTGGGACTGTTCTGAGGAAAACGACACATCTTGTAACCGGAGCCAAACATACCGCTACTTCCCTAGCTGAAACTGCCTACGTGAATATTCGCATTCATCATTTGCAATACTCTTCCTCCCTCGCTCTACCCACGATCCCTCAAAAGTCACAATGTGCCAGCACTGTCGCTCAAATAGTGCCCGTGTTCGTCATTACCCCATCTTGCCTGATGTCACTAACTAGTCTAGTACATCGCCGGACACGCAGTCCGTGAGTATCGTGACAGATTCTTGAATGGCGAGGAATGGCGTCTCAAGCTCTGCACGAACCTCCAAGCCATCCTCCTGACCAACCTATGTGACCTAAAGATAACCCCCGACACTGCGATCCGTCACAACAAGGATCTCCGCAACTCCCTCTGGTCCAGGAGTGGTCTCGACTTTCGATATGACCATAACTTTGGATCTGTTCTTCGCAGTGAGTACATGCGCGTGTCACCTTGGACCACCTGTCTAACTTTCACAGCCAAGTACGCCGATAAAGCTCAGAGTCTCCTCTCTGAGATCAACAAGTGGGATGCGTTTATTGTGGTCCAATCTGGTGACCAGAAGGTCTACTACTGGAACACGGATATTCTGATCAGGCACTCCAACTCCGTCGACCAGGTAGCCCGGTGGATCGAGGACAAGCGTGCTCAGGCGCGAGCGAGGTATGAACACCAAGTCCCTTCCACTCCGGGACCTATCCGCCGCCGCCGCGTGACTTTGTCAGACCACCGCGGGGCCGGCCCAACTTCTTCCCCCTATTATCGAGCACCAGAAACTTCGCGCCAGCACCGTCGGGGCTTGTCGTTAACTGAAGCTCGTGGTACAATGCCTCCCCCCTCAACTCCTACAACGCCACGATTTCGTACCAACATGCAACTCGCTGGTTACTCGCCCCAGCCTCAGCCTTCCTCTCCCACGCAGTCAAGACCCCTGTCTCTCAGCGAAGCCTTGCACGAGATGATTGTGGGGGAGCACAAGGTCGAGGACATGATGAGGAGAATGGAAATCTCTCCATCATCGAGTCTCACTACATCTCCACGCAACTCGTGGGTGCCGGGAAACACTTCCGGCTCCGAGACCACTACTCCCCAAACACCATCCCGCTCCATCCCGAAACCAGTGACAATGGCTTCACCCACGACCTACCCTCAGCCAGGAACGTCACAAACGCCGTCACACTTCACCACATCAACTTCCCCCGCCGCTAGCACTCCATTGAACTTGAACCTGACCCCCATCCCTCTGAACTTGGGCATTCCTACCAGAGATCATTCTTTGGGTGTGGGCCAGCTGGCTTTTGGACAGAACGCCCCCCTTTTCCAGCCTGATCCTCAATACCAACCGCCACTGCATCCTGTCAACATGTCCCAATCACTGCCTCCGATGGGAAGCCCCGTTCCACTCGGTTTTGCCCCTCAGCCAGCCTTTCAGTTTATTCACTCTCCTGTTCAAGCATTTGGGCACGCTGGCTCCTTGCACTGCCCCACTCAGCAGTCCACCAACAATACCATCAATGATTCCGCTATTCAGACTCCGCAGCCGGCAACAGGATCAGTCCATCAACCGTGGTTCCGGTCCACGGGACCTACGCAGCATGTTGCACCGCAGGATCCAACCGTCGTCAGTTGCGAGTCTACTCCCCTGGTCACGCAGCTTCTCAGCCATCATCATGGGCAACAGTCTACTCAACAGCAACCATCCAACATGGCACCATCAGAGGGGTTGCTTCCAACTGATTACCAACGAACCTTGAACACGTTGCCTCTCACCGGTTCTCCGCAATCGGTTTCTGTTCCCACTGCTCCAACAAACAAAAACCGCCCAAATGTCCACTTCGGTCTCTCCCCTCTACCAGTTCCACCTGAGGCACTAACTCAGCCGCAGGAGATCGCTCGTGAGGCTCCAGTTATGCCAAGCACTTGTCAAGGTATCGAGAACACGGGATTTGCTAACTATCGCGAGCCCACTGTGGATGATGAGATGGACGAAATGGATATGACGTAAAGGTAAAATGTGGAGGGATTGTAGATCGGTGCTCGAGCTTTTAGAACAGGGACTGGAAGAAGGAAGCCGTGTTATTTCTAGTTTAGATGAACGTATTAATTGACTCTTGGGACCTGAATCCCGGTGCAACCCGATGTCCGGTTTCCACGGCCATAACATGCTTACCCCCTCTACTAAATGCCTGTGCAACCCTGCCGACAACAAAATTTTATAAATCTCGAATAGTCTAGCATGAACCATTTTCGCTTCAGGACCTAAGAGCTTTCCAGGCACAAGTGAAAGGCAGACAGTGTTCATAATATCAAGTCCCATACCCTACAATGGATCCCTGTGGAGGTGAATGAAGAACAACTGTGGCTTGTGCTGATGCGGCTGCCAAGAGGTAATATAATAGCCTTCCTGACTGGGATATATAAAAAGAAAGGTCAATACTTTTCATCGTCCTTAATTAGAAATACTCCGTTGTTGTTAAAATGTATTATATCGCCAAAGGGCAATTGGGATGTGCACGGCCGGTAGTACACCAGCTGCCTCGGGGAACGCCATTATCGCCGTTATCGCCGCTATCACCGTCATCATTATCATCAGTATTTTCATCACTACCATTTTCATCACTACTATTTTCAGCATTTTCATCATTTTCATCATTTTATTTCCACTCTTATGGACCACCTCTGTATTATTTCTTTTGCATCTTCTAAGACACTCCGTTTGGTTTGGTTCTATTCAGAGGTCCATCTTATTATCTATCGGTTGTCCTTGCTTTAACTATGATAAAGAATACATTTCCAATACATTAGAGTATAATATCTCAATGCTGACACACCTAGCCACAACGACGTGTTAACTGTATGGTCTGTCTCTGACACCTATCACTTTAACCTAGAATATCTAGAGGTCTGGATTCAATTAGATGTTTTTTCAATGTATAAATATATAAATTACAGGGACTCGACACCTTGTAACGTCCGGTGATGGCGAGTTTTGGAGCTGATGGAGGGCGAGACCGTTCGTTCTGTTAGAAGAAAAATAAGAAAACAACTTGTTCTTGGTTGACTATCACTTGAACAGACTTGACCAAATATTGATATGTCGGTGTTCAAGTATCTTGACTATCCAGCGAATGTTATGCGCCGTGGTCACGGATGTGTGAAACGACCTCTCCTATAACATGCCTTTGGTTGTTCAGAGCCGGTAAGCAAGGACCCCCCTGCCCACCAGCCTTCGTGCCTCGTGGAATCAAAGAGCTTCCCTGATTGACCTTGAACATTTGATATGACGCTTACAATAACAAAAAAGCCAACACAAGACCTTCTAGCATCTATTCCATAAATTTATTCCAGCGCTGCCTATGCTCTTTATGATTATTTGCCTATAATTAAGATCCTCCCTGGGTTTATCTAGGGATAAATATGCTCTATATTATATAAAACTATAGATAATATTGGCCCAGGAAGTCACTTGGAAATAATGAGAGAAAACCGCATAATTGTTAGTCAGATTTCTTTTCAAGTTCGAGAGCAGGTTAGCATGCAATCCACTTCACCCTATGTCGCCCTTAAGTCGTTTCTTTCTGACTGTATTCGGAGTCAAACATGATGTTCTGAGATGAAATGGAAGGGAACAGCCTTGAACAGGAATGCCACTTTCTCACAATTTAAGCTGATGGCAGAATAAGGCACACACCATGGCTCGACGAGTAGCCCAAAGCCGGCTACTTTAGATCATAAGAACAGATTGAACCGAGTTGGATGGGGCTTGAAGAGGTAGAAGATATTGAAGAGCGACGAATATAAAAAACAAAAGCATGGATTCTACAGATTGATTCAGGACTTTACGTGGGCAATAACTTTTCAATAAAACATAGCTTGCGCGTGGTATTAGATGTGATAGTGATGTGAAACTCAAAGCCCAGGCCCTTGTCGATGCCTAGCTTGTCTAAATATGCCCCAGTGGCATTCTCAGCCATCTAGGCTCTTGAAACGTTACACCTCGCGCCATGATACACAGCCTATGAGTCTGAGACAGCATAGCTAACGACTAACAGATAGCCGGATCTTGCGGATACAGATTATACAACAGAAACATTCGATCGGAGCTGTCTACGTGCCTTCGCAGCCTTCGTACAATTCTCAGGTCTGCGTCTTGACCCATCTATTGCCGCCAAACCGTCAGCGTGTCCCGTCTTTGTCATGTCCAGTCAACAGACCCGCATGGAATAGGGTATTCAGCGCCTTCTCGACTCCCGCATCTCACATTGAAAGGTTTCTCGGCCGTTTGAGCTAGGCACTATCACCTGGCTCATGGTTTTCATGCTTCCACCCTGCAACTCACAGACCATCACCTTGACATTCAATGGAGTTGTCAGTGGACTAGGGCGTTTTGGTGGCATTAACTATCCTGTTTAAGTATGCTAGCTGGGAGCATACCTGGCTCTTTCAACAATGTCGCCTTTGCTGATAGGTAAAAGGGGTGAAACCCTGGAGCCTATCGAGGCATGTATTCCGACAGACTCCGCTGCCAAGCCCCGCCAGTACTGATCCATTCTTGCTCTTGTCAACAAACATCTGATTCCTCCTCTCAATAGCGTCCATGCGGGCATTTTGCCCTGATAAATACCACAAAGAAAGAGCAGTCCTGGTATACTTTATTATTTCGTGGAGTTAGTAGAATGTTGCAAGTGAATGAAGTGGGCGCGATGCCGAGGTAACATTAAACCCCAATAATACGAAGAGTAAGATATATACTACTTGACACTTTAAGGAGCTGTATCATTATCTTTCTTCTTTTTGGATCAATATGCAATTCTCCCCTCTCCCGTAGCTCGCCATTATGAGGTGGCATGTCCGTCCCGATGGTTTTGTCGCTCGTCTTTCCCGGTAAGATAGCCATAAAACTCAACATCATAGAGTAAGACATGCACTACTTGAGACTTTGAATATCTAGACAGTCGTATTATTTCTGTCTCTATTTTCTTTGGATTGACATGTCATTCCATTTTCTCTCGTTGCCCGCCATCTGGAGGTGGAATCTTGGTGCTGGCGGGGTTTGTCGCTCCTTCCCATTACTACTCCTTCCCCGTCTTCCCCGGCCACCACCTACTTCTGTCGCGTCCCCTCTCCCGTCTTCCTTTTTTCTTCTCTTCCTCTTTAGACCGTCCCCAGCATTGCAGTTGTTTTGTATCCCCCATCCGTCCCTGTCTGCAGTGTCCGTGTGAGCATAGTGTCTCTAGATAGCTTTCTTGTTCTGGAAGCGGTTGTTCGAGGCTCTGTATGCGGGACCTCTCGCGAGGACCGTTGTTTCTTGTGGCTTGCCACAGAACCTGAGTCCTCGGATACTGTCTGAAGGTTCACTTCTCTTCACCCCCTTTCACTCCTTTCCTCTCGAAGCAGCCTCCAGTCCTTACTCCCTTGGGTTTCGGACCAGCAGTCTTGGGTCCGGTCTAGTACTCACCATGGCACCAACTCCAAATCAACTTCGCCTCCTGGTAGACTCTGTTCGTCTGGCTCACAACAAGCTCGCATATGCCGTGGAGGCATTCAACAACGCTAACGACGAGATTGATGACCTCAAGTCCATCGTGTTGGAAGCAGTACAAGACGGGCTAAAGTGCAAACGCGATCTCCTCGAATCATTGCTCGGCACAGTGTTCTTGGCAGATGGTCTTCCCAAAGACGTCCGTGATGCTCTTCAGCTCAAGTTTGAGGCCCCTTTTCCATCCCTCACCCCATCAAGCTGTAAGTCATTCCTCGGGAACGGGTAACGTTCATACTGATTGGAACAGCACCCTCCACCTCCACTGTCCAGACCACTCCCTACTCGGCCGAGAAACCCGAGCGTGGCCCAATTGTTCAAGATGATGGTACTCATGACCACTCCGACCAAGACCTCGAGACGGACGTTGCCGACGATGACATTGAGATGATCAAGTCGAATGGTACCATATTGGAGACAACTGACTCCATCGCATTCTCCTTCTCCGATGTCCAGACTGTTCCCGATCCGGCCGAGGGGCACGAGCGTACCAGGACCGACAACGAAGAGCGTACCCAGGATGACTTTCCCGACCAAGTCACCGAGCCAAGTGATGACCTTGAGATGGTCGATGCCAATGATGCCATCCTGGAGATCACTGGTTCCATGGTCTCCTCTACCACCATCCAGACCGTTCACGTCTCGATCGAGGAACAAGTGACTCTCCCGATTAGCGAAGATGACAATGCCGACAACGCTCCCGACCAAGAGCACGAGCTCGACGATGTCGTTGAGATGGTCGAGTCCAACGACGCCATCCGGGAGAGAACCCAGCCCTTTGCCTCCTCCATCGCCTCCATCCAGACCGTTTCCGTCTCAGCTGAGAGACCTGAGAATCGCCAAATTGATGAGGATGACGACACCCAGGATGGCTCTGCCAACCAAAATCCCGAGCTCGACGATGTTGACGATGTTGACGATGTTGACGATGTTGACGATGTCGTGGAGATAATCGAGGCCCGTGATGCCGTCCGGGAGACAAATGGTTACATTCGAGTTGGTCGCCAGCCGATACAGTCACACAACCCCGCCGTCCGTACAGCACCATTTTACGAAGTCAGACGCATCATCTACAACCGACTGAACAGATTGTATAAATCTGTCGATAACAAGCTCGGGACCCTCAGCCAGAACAAGCTAGACAGCAATTTCCGAGACGTGGAACAACTCCTCCTTGGTTCTTTTGCCGTCCATCCGAACGAGACAGCCTCGAGGCTATGCGACTACACTGGTCTTCCTCTGTTTTGGTCCCCCGGCCCCTTCTCAATTTCCGTCGAAGCCGTGTACCCATATGCGTCCAGCGATGGCCAGCTAGGCTATCATACTCCGACAAACGTGGCCTTGATCATGTCATTTCTCAACTTTGTCAAAGGGACCCAGCCGCCTCTCGTTTTGCCCCTGCTCGGTGCCTGGCAAAGAAGCTTAGCTCATCCAGAGTTTGAAGAACGAAGGTCCCTCTGCGCATGGGTATTCAACGCGATGACGAATACCGCGATCCTCTACAAGCTCTTCGGCGGGACCTTGAATCACAAGGGTCAGATCTCTCTCTGGCAGCAGTGGGACTCTTACAAGCGCAGGGAAGTCCTTCAACTACTAAGGACCGGAGCAGCCACGCAGGCACTGAACGACGCGTTGACCGAATATACCGACTGGGACGTCCTTCCGTTCGACCTTCATAGTACCTTGGCTGGCCCACCTCAACCCCTGACCGCGGGTTCTGGCGCATTGATCTACGGCAATATGATCCTTATTGCGGCAAAGTATGGTGTCAATAAGTCTGAGTTCGACTACTACTTTACTATCCTGGCCCCAAACAAGACAGATCGAGTTTTTTACCCTTACCATACCCTCTCTCGACCACGGTCAGCGGCACTCTCTTAGGATTGGACTGCCTTATTCGCCATTGCGAGGAGGATGCTTTATACAATGCAAACCTTTTGCAATAGAAACGCCGAAAAAGAGTATGGAGAACCTGGAAGAACACCACTCGTTGTCGTATTCTGGATGGCGCATCACTTCTGCAGTAAGCTTCAAGCTCTCAAGATCTCTATGCCCAATGCGAGTCAGGAAGAGATTGCTTTCCATATTCTGGATCGCTGGGGATTCCCTATAGTGCCATGGATCCGCCACGCCTTCAAGGGGTCTTTATGCAAAGGGCCTGACCATGGGATCGCCATGCTTTTTGGCCTTGTCCCTGGAAAAGAGCGGGACCCAGTTCAGTACATCGACCTACAGCGATGTACCATCACCATTGACGCAGTTTCGACGAACTTTGCTATGCAAAACTATAGCACCGACTCTTGGGAGACAATCCTCCACGTCATCAGAGCAATTCCTTTTCATCATGTCTGGTGGCGGCCTGATCCACAACTCGGTTCCCGCCCTTGGTCTGGTGAATGGGACGACTCCATCCTCCCCAAGCCACCAAATCAAGTATTCTATGTACCTCTCGCGCCTATTGTCAACTGGGTCTCGATTGGGCAACAGAAGCCTTCCCAAGCTGTCTTCTGCGATCGATGCAACCAATGGTTCCCGCAGGTTGGTGCTTTCGTTGAGCACTGTCGGAGCGGCCATCAGCATCTCCTCGACGTCATTCATCCTCAACAAGCGCAGATCGACAATGAGTATTGGAACTAGCCCCGGTACGCTTGCGACTACACCGGGTGCGACAAGAGCTTTCAATTAAAGTCGGGTCGAGATGAACACAAGGCGGGACTTCGTGGTTGGAGATACGTGTCCTGGGTGTGGAAATATATCTAAGAACAAGAGAGACTTGATACGGCATGTGCTGAGATGTCATCGGGTAGACATGGAGATTTGAGTATTTAATCTGTTCAAGGGCTTCTTTATATTCTATCATATCAACCTGATACATCCTCTTCCTCATGGGCTTATGCACCATCAAGAGCGACCGACTTCTTGATGACTACTACGATGTATTCTCTCCTCAAGCGGTATCAGCAGCGCTACTCAACATAGGAGTAAGGGAGTTGGAAATCTCCGAGTCAACGTTCGGTCTCATCTATCGGTCTTCTCTATCAGTTATCCCGACTTCAACTATGATAAAGAATACATTTCCAATACATCATAGCATCATATCCCGATGCTAACACAGTGGCCTGCATCGCTTACGTTTCAGTCCTTCTTGTTCAATTTTGCTCTTTGTCCCATTTGTATGTCCCTCATGACGTGTCGCGACCGGTCGCCTCGCCGTCCTCTTCAAAGCACCCTTGGTTCCTCTGAAGATGCCGTCTAGTTTGAGACCCTTGTCCAGTTATGGCAACTGTGAAGAATATTCACCAGCTGCAGGCGCTGACAACGCTCTGGCTATTCTTATCGCCCTCATGCCTTCTATTTCGTTCACTCAAGTTAATCTCGACCGCCCAGGCTCGACTAAGTCCCCTGTCCTGCCCAGTGAGTCGATAGAACTATGCTTTCATTGCGACTTTAACCTCTTATATATAGTCCGTATCTCTCCGCCTTCACCACTACAACCGCATTCTCTATCATGAGGCGCCTTTTCCCGCTGCACCCAAGGTTCCCGGCACCATTATCAACCTCGGGACAGTAGATGCGACCCCCGACGTCGGAGTTGATGCAGTTCCTGGGAGATGAGATATGTCACAAGATTTTAAGGCTATTTAGCACACGAGAGCATCCGAAGCACTGCTACAGAGGTATCTGTCATGTCACAAGGTAGTTACTTTTGCCTGTCTCTCTGCTAGAATTGGCCGACTGCAAACTATTGCTCTGCCATTTGGCTTCGTAGGCTTTGTTGAGCATACTCGTCGCATTCATACTGTACCTACGCTGATAGTGCGACTTAGCCGTGGAATACGTCTACCGGACCATATACGGCGACAGACGCTTGACCGCTAATGAGACTCTCGACGCTCCCACCAGGCTCTTAGCCGAGTCATGGACCATGATGGCGACTGTCATCTATAATACCCTGTACAGCTTCTCTCACGAAGAGTCGAAGGGCCACCTACCTCTGATGACGGGATCGGGAAAGATAGTGTCTGAATGATGCCCATCTTTGCAGGTAAAGAGGAACTCGCCGGAAAGGTGATGAGGCTGCATTCATCCAACGGTCGGCCGTCGAGGAGCGGTTGACGCCGCCCTGCGCAAAACACTCACTGTGTTAGCATCGGGTTATGATGCTATGATGTATTGGATCGTAATATGTTAAGCCGGGTTTTAACTTTCCCTATTTCGGCCTAACACATTTCATCATATTCCCAATTCAGCCCCGTCGCTATGATGTATTGGAAATATGTTCTTTATCATAGTTGAAGTCGGGATAACCGATAGAGA
>NKCI01000273.1:0-43684 GCA_003946985.1 Fusarium duplospermum | reverse complement strand
TTATTATAATTTAAAGATTTAATATTAAGGTTAATTTAATTAATTTAATATTTATATTAATAATTATAATTACCTTAAAGAGAAATATAGCTCTAAGACTCTTAATTATTAAATTAATTATATAGCTATAATTACTTAATTAATTTATCTTACCTTATGCGATATTATCTAATTTTCTCCTCTTTTTATTTAATACTTTTATATTATTCCCTTTTAAGCCTAGCCTTAATTATATGACCTCTTTTTTCCCTTCCGAGGCTTATAACCTATATCTGAGGTGCGTATGCATGGTAGCTCTGGTTTAACAATTGGCATCAGGACCTAATATGCCGAATAGGAGACGCGTGAGTACGGCGAGGACCCGCACCGATACCGTCAATACGGTCGTGGCCGTAAATGGCCTCTTGCCCTTCGTCCATCAACCCAGACATTAGAACGTCCCTAAGGAGCGCATCGCACAGCGTATACGATGCGGTTGGAGAGGAAACGAAAGGCTCACCGCAAATCCTGTCTAGGATGCAGACAGTGCAAGCAACGTCATGCGAAATGCGATGAGGATCGCCCTAGCTGCCTTCAATGCAGCACGGCTGGTCGGCGGTGTTCATTCCAGGACATGACGCCGACCAGACCTCTCTCGACACCGAAAGGGCCGTTGTTGGCCGTTCCCTCCGAGGTCCCTAGTGACGGGCTGCCCCCTTCTCCGGTAGCCAACGATGCCATAGGCGCCTGTTTTCTCCCTCCGCAGTCCGAGAGGACATCATATGATACACGTCACCTTATGCTCCTTCATCATCTCGAAACCGTCATGAACAAGCTACCCGAGGCCATGACACTCGCAGGAATCATGGGCACCTCGCAACCCTGGGATTTCATTTTTAGATGGGCAAGCTCGACATCATACTTCATAGATGAGCTCTTGGCTTTTTCCGCCATGCATCTAGGCAGCCTGCAGGACGACCCTGCTCTCAAGACTGCATATCTCTTGCAGGCGACTGAGCTGCAGACACGATCACTGGCCGGCTTCCACGCCGTTATGGCAGATATTAGAGACGACAACTGCACAGCATTGTTCTGCTTTTCCCTCATGATAGGGATCCATACTCTGTATAACGCGGCATGCAAAAAGGGCCACTTTAGCGAACACATCGACGCATTTATTCAGTTCTTAGAAATCCATCGCGGAGTGCCCACAATCGCCTTTCAAAAACGGGATATAATAAGTACCTCTGAAATGAGCCCAATCGCCGAAATGATGGAGATATTCGTCACCTCACAGCACCAACCCGAGACTATGCCAGAGTCCCAAATTCCTGACAGTGTGGTTGACTGTGACCAGCTCGAAGATTTGATAATTAGCTCGAAAGAGAGACTTGGTCCTGGTTCCTCCAACACCTGTCTTGAGGCTGTGCAGTCTCTTAGACAGTTGTATGATCGTAGCATGCGACTGGGGAAGCCAAACTCGACATATGTGTTTTTGAATTGGGCTCAAAATATCCCGTCGGGCTATCCTGATCTACTACGGGAGAGGAGCCCCGGGGTGCTGATTATACTGGCGCATTGGGCCTGGCTACTACCTCAAGAGTCTGACTTCTGGGCATATGGGTCAGCTGGTCGGGATCTAAGCTATCGCCGAGCATTTAGGCTCGTATTGGGCGAAATGGTTATCCAAGTTGCTGGATGCCCTAAAAAACGAAGAGACATGAATATATATTGAGATTCGCTTCCTGGCCTACTACTATGGATGTGCAAACAGATTAAAGTGAGGAACAACAGATGATAAGAACTTCCCATCGAAACGAAGTGGCATAATGAGATAATAACACGCCCCTTACAAACTTATAAGCACTAACTTCATGAATGATGAGCATCCTGGGACATATTTTCTTCCAATGGCCTCACGGGTCTAGGTCTAGAGGCTGTCTTTCGGAGTTTTTTAGGGTGAGATTCTCATTACTCCCCTTCTCATTGGACTGCCTCGTGACAGTATTGAATATTTTCGAAAGGACGATTAACCTTGATTATGCTCAACTGGACAAGAATTTATGGTCTTCAGTCTTGATGAATGTAGTCGCCTGCCACCGCTTCTTCTATCACGTGACGGTCTCTTTTTTCACACTTTTGAGCCAATTATGAGATTTAGCACCAACGTTGAACTTATTCAACACCTCTCTATCTGGTCTTTGCGCCTAACAACTATTCTAGGGGCTAGTTGCGCTTACCAGCAGTATGCCGGTCGAAGAAAATGGCCGAAGGGCCTTACCCAAAGATCTCATGGTCCTCCAACTGGGTCAAATTGATCTCCTGATGGCCATGTACGAATCGGACAACGCGATATCGATCGATGCCTCATCCTCGACTCTGCTCGAAACGCTACGAGATTGGTGCGATGATGATGGAGAGATGCCTAAATTTACTCAGTCAAGCATAAACATGCTTCTCACTCTCGAGGTTTCTGACGACGAGAGCGAGACAAAATCTCTGCAACTACACTTGTCCGTCCCTCTGGTAGATCAAGGGGAGGGCAATGCGGACGAACCACCACCAGTGAAGACAAGAATTCAACAACCAGATTGGATGAACAAGGGCGAGGTCGCCTCTCTAACGGCCGAGATCCCTAACGAAGACATATTGACTGTCATTGAATACGTCAAGGATGCAGCATCTCAACATCTTGCATCACAAACGCAAGCAAACGATGGCACCCTAAATACGGACAAGTCAACTGTTCGCGTATGGTTTTACTTCCCCTCAATCAGCACACGAGCAAAACGAGACGACCTCGTCAACTACGCACCAACATACGGCCTAACGGGATTCCTCCTCGCCGGAAAACCCGGCATTCTCTGTCTCGAGGGCGGATCCCAAGCCATCGACGACTTTATGAAGTTCATCAAGACGGAGAGTTGGGGTGATATTCCAGCACATCACAAGAAGGTCAGCGAGCGCTATCGAGAAGATGGGCCTGATGTGAAGCGGGCGTTTGTCGACATGCAGGAGATTACGGATACTGTTGGGGAAAAGAGAGGGGAGAGGGCGAATCGAAGTGATATGAGAGCTATAGAGTCTTGGCTTAATGAGAGGGGAGTTGGAGAGGCGTTTGCCAAAGTTGTTATGTAGCTTCAAGTGTGTTCTTAAAGCATGGGACAAAAGGGAGACGAGTAGTGGTCGTCAAGGTACACAGATATCGATCCACTAATTATACGCCTTGATGTATAGTCGATAGCCTCGTCCCGACAAGGCTCGGGTCTTCGGGATGTTGCAGAGCCCGAGACTACGTCAGGGCTTAACCACTTTCAGCCAGGTGTGATGTTATAATTCCAGAGCATCGTCCCTGTGACTTTATAGCTGAGCTGAAGCTCCTTTCTCCTATCGTTTGGTGTCCAGAATCTAGGACCCGAATACGATCTTCTGCTCAGTTATCCCATCGAGAGCCGGGCTTCAACGATAATAAAGAACACGCCTACGATCTGAATACGTCAATCGGCATGAACCAAGGGGCCGAGACACCGAGAATAGTTACAGCTAAGGAGTCCGCAAGGCCGGTAGCCTATGAATGGACTTGTCAAACAGAGGAGTGGCATGTTCTGACAAACTGACCGGCCCAGGCCACGAAAGCTCCAGGGGTTTAACCTAGCAAAAGCCTTTTTTTTCCAAGTTAATATCAGTATTCGGGTTAAGCATAATGGTCAAGTTTCTTCCCCGCCCCCACTCTGTTAATCTGGGGTCGGTACCAGGGGACGAGCTTTACTATTTATAGGCTGCAAGATGCCAGTTCAACAAGCGTCCCTCATCTACGATCTTCTCTATCGGTTATCCCGACTTCAACTATGATAAAGAACAAATTTTTCCCTCATCTACGATCCTATCGGTCTTCCTTCTCCATGACTAGAGGGCATGTCTACCAGCACAGAAATCCGCTTCGATGGAAAGGTGGCAATCGTCACTGGTGCAGCCCAGGGCATGGGGCGAGAACACTCGTTCCTCCTAGGCAAGCGGGGTGCCCATGTCATCGTCAACGATCTAGACGCAGACGGAGCTGAGCAGACGGCTAAGGTCATTCGAGACGGTGGAGGTCACGCAAAAGCTGTGCCCGGATCAATCGCTGAGCGAGAGGTTGCCCAATCCCTTGTCGACACTGCCATTGAAACCTAGGGTCGGGTTGACATTGTTATCAACAATGCCGGTATCGAAATCAAGAAGGACTTTGCAGATTTCAGCGACGCCGAGTTCGCCCGAATGATGGACGTCCATGTTTGGGGTACTTGGAGATTGACGCAGCTGGCATGGCCACATATGCAACGACAGAAATACGGCCGTGTCCTCATCGTATCGTCGCAGTCGATATTCGGTATGCCGCAGAACGTAGCCTACACGACGGCCAAAGGGGCCCTATTCGCACTCGGTCGTACTTTGGCGCTCGAAGGCCAAGAACACGGCATCCACGTCAACATGCTCGGACCCGTCGCTGGAACAGCAATGACAAAACATATGCTGGACGGCGACGAGGCTTCATATCAATGGGCCGTTAATCAGTACCCGGCTTCAAACACCTCAGCTGTGGTGGCATGGCTTGTCCATGAGGAGTGTGCCGCCAATGGGGAATTCATTGCCTCGTATGGCCGGAGTATGGGTCGAGTTGCCTTAACCCATTCAAAGGGCGTTACTTGTAAGGAAGAAGGGGAATTTACTGCCGAGATTGTGCGAGGGAACTTTGAGCAAGCAGTTAACATGGACGGAGCCTTGATTCTGGGATCAATGCAAGAGGTTTCTGATAAGGTCCTTAGTCCAGGTGTTCATGTCGATATTTGAGGCATGTGTAGGGTCAGATATATGTCAAGTTCTCTACACTTTAGCCAAAACTAGAAACTTTTACGATCTTCTCACTGCTTATCGTTGCTACACTTGGTATGCCCTGGAGGATCGATAGCACTGGGGGAGAAGGTCGAGGTATAAACAACTTGGCAATTAGCTGCTGATCATTGGTGTAGGAAAGTCATTCAATGTTGAGTGACTTTCTCTCCAAGACATCGGATCAAGCACAAGCACCTACGAAACCTCATAGATCCCAGTCATTTACCACCCTGGTGTGCCGATTGTCCTGAGGGAACAAACTTCCTGCTCATTGTTCCGGGAATACACACTCTCACTAGAAGCCAGGGCTTGGTCTGTCGATGAGGTCTGGAATGGGGTATTTGCAAGCGACTAATATGCATCTGCGGAAGGCTACCTTACGGATGTTTGCGCGGGCAAGTAATCTACGTAGACTCGCAATATTAGTCTAGAATCAATAAGACTATGCGGAGAATAGTCAAATTATTGCTTAGCATGTCTTTTATGGTTACGAGAAAGCTATGTTATGGCCCAGAAAGAGCAGTCGCGGCTTTACAAAGAACAGTATAAGTAATGTATAAATTCAAGATATCTCTAAGGATAGCCCGCCCTAGGGCGTTAGGGCGATAATTGATCAGTACTTCCACACCACAAGGTTGAGTCCAGATGTTGAATCAGGATGTCAAACTGTCCCGGATCGGGACGTAAAACGACCAGTATCCCCAAATGCTAATAGACTTTCCATCTACTATTCGTCGGTGCCACGGCAGCAAGTCCAGCATCCGCCCTATCACACTGTTAGCAATTTCCCCGTTACAAAGGTCATCATGTCGCCGTACCTGCTTGCTCGCGTACTGTGATCTTGTTAGCATATCTGAGTGTAAAGGTTGCAGGGGAAATACTTACCCACTCCTCGGGGCACTGGATCTTCTCAGGAGCGCAAAGCAGCCAGCAAATGTCTCTGGCATAGATCTCTGCGCTTCGCTTAGCCATCTCGTTGGTCTTGTCAGACATCTGGGGCATGGCGAAGATGCCCTGGGCGAGGGTGAGGAGGGCAACAGCGGAGAACTTCATGTTGATGAGTTGGGTGGTGTTTGTAAGGGTTTTGAGTGTGGTGATTGTTGTTTGAAGTGAGATTGTTGGTTGATGATGATGCCAGATTGATGGCCCGAGGGTCGAATTTATAGATCTTTCTCCAGCGTAACGACTTCTGTTTCCTCTGTTGATCTCATCTCTCAGTGGAGCTCATCCGTGCCGTGTGTTCAGAAGGGAGGATATTTTCATGCATGATGGAGACGATTCGGACCGATCTATGTAAGAATTGATCCCAGTCAGCATTCCATATCGGGAAGCATACGGCATCCCCAGCCGGAGCATCTGTCAACAGACAGGAAAGAAAGCGACGATCCGGGTACTTGCCATAGCTCCTACCAATTGGAAACACTCTCGTCAGCTTAATTTTCGTGGCAATTTCAAACAGCGGGTATTCCTTATTCCTGACACTATCTGATCATCCCCTAAAGATCCAAATCTAAATCAGTAGTCGGGACGGCCCTCAACTATTTCCCTGTTTAGCCAACAACTTCCGCCCTTGCAGTACTAACCATACTCATAAGTGAATAATCTTTCATTAAATATCAACATCAGACTCAATTACGCGCGAAGGTAGATGATTGGTTCATCTGAACTTCATCTTTTTAGGCTGCAAGATCTTAGATCGGACCACGGTGATCCACAGTTCAGCTCCCCGTATGGAACTTACGAGACACTTATTAAAAAGCCCATCATCACCCTAAATGATCTATCATGCATATGCAGTCTTTGTGCAGGGAGGGCGGACTCGGCGCAACTTCACAAGTCAGCGAGGCGGGGCCGTCAGACGCCACAGGGTCTTGTTGTCTCACCTCACCTTTCAGCCATTCGTGACATATGGGACACACGATGGAGCAGGTGGATTTATCTTCGAGATGTGCGGCATAATGGCATAGATTCCGTCCTTCAGCGCTTGGTGCCCCGATCTTGCCGTCCCGAGGTTCCGAAGATGATGCTTATGAAGTTGACGAGGAGTCTTCTCGTAGACCACCTTGGCTTGGCGTTTTGTATTGGGGTTCACTTGCATTAGAGCAAAGCAGCACGCACATACACACGTGATTGACCACTCAAAATGGTAACTCAGTGCTACTAGAGCTAGGCCTCTCAGCCATCTAGAGTCAGAAAAGACTCCGATGCTCCGACGGATGAGCACATTTAGTCTCCGTTGATCTTCTCATCGGAGGCGAGTTCCGCGCTGAGACAAGTTTCCGTAGCTCTCCCGCTCATGACTCACCCAGAGAGGACATGATCAGCACGACCCTCATGACACGCACATCAAAAGGACTGCCAATCCCTCTTGGCATAGATGCATATCTAGCTGTCGTGTGTTCACATGGAGATTGAGGCCGCTGGTACTTCCATTAGCAGGCCTCATCACGTTTCCTCTTTTCACCTTCACTGCCCTCGGCGCCTTGGCAAGACCTTGTCAAGGTGGCCACTAGGGGCGAGAGCTTGAAAAGAAAATGAAGAAGCAACAATGATTTATTTGAAGAGGAAATGCCGTCCAAGTTCCAATTGTTCCCCAGACTGCTACTCAGACTCTACCACTCAGCTTTAGATCTTCCTCTCGACCCCGAAGGCACAACATATCCCAATTTCGACTTTTCAAACTTGAAAGCAGGCGCCAATATGGCAATATCCTCCTCAAGACCCCACTCCTTCCCAGACATAGTCCAAAAGTACTCAGGATGCTTCAAAAGATCTGGTCTTGCCTTGTGCATCGCAGCATGTGTCTTGAATAACAAGACCTGCATGTCGTCGGTGTGGCGAGCCGAGAAGCCTTCGTTCCTCTCCAAAAGCTCCTTTGCCTGTGCCTCGTCGTATTGACCAAGTCTATAGTACCAAATGTTATACTGGGTTAAACTGACGTCGATGTCAAAGGTGACATCATCCTTTGTGCGCTGTAGTAGGGCTTGGAGAATTGCAATTGCACCAACAATCCCAGTTTGGTAGTCCGAGTTTGCTATAGCATCCCGTTAGTCCTTCTTGCCACTTTATCCCTTGATGTAATGAAAATACTTACGCAAAAGCGGGACGACTGGCTCATTGAGACCGAGGAATCGACCCTGCAGCCAAGAGATGCCAACAAGGCAGTCACTAATCTGCTGCCATCCAGATCGATGACCTAACGGTCCCTTAAATCCGTAGCAATTCTCCCGCACATAGATCAGTTTATCATTCACCTTGCGGAGACTTTCAGAGTCAAAGCCAAGACGGGCCAATGCTCCAGGGCGATATCCATCGACCAGCACATCAGCCCCTTTCACAAGCTCAGAAAAGACCCTCTTCCCCTCGTCGGTCTTGAGATTGATGTCGGTGTCTCGTTTTCCCGTGCTAAGATCCACCCACAATGGAGAGATGTCAGGGAGATCTTTGCTTGTAACTTTGATGACATCGGCACCAAGAACAGCAAGGATCTTGGAAATGACGGGCGCGGCGATGACTCGGGAGAAGTCAATGACGCGAATGCCGGCGAGAGGCTTGAAACCTGAGGCTTCTGGGTCCTCAGTCTCATTTGCTGGCCACTGGCTCTTCGGTGCAGGCACAGACCTGGTATTCCACAGTGGCTCAGCACCAATAATCTTTCCCTGCTCCGTTTCAAAGAACTCTTCCGGCGTGAGACAAGTTACACCAGCTTGCTTAAACTCGTCATTGGCCTGCTTCTCAATGGCCTCTGCATCATACTGGGCCACCTTGTCGGCATAAATCTTGATGGCTTCCTCTCTGGAAACCTCTTGCTCTTCAACACCAAGCATTTTCATCGTTGGGTTCGCATTCATGGATCCATGAAGATGATAGAAACGACCGTCCTTGGTCTTGTAAACATTGGTAGATTGCTGATGGATGGGCTTCTGATTATCGTATAAATCCCCTTTGGCGACTTCCGCCATCAATTGGGGGTTCTGGAGGAACATCTTGCCATTGATAGTTGGAAGCATGACAGACTCCAAGAAGAGTGTTGCGAGGTCCCTCAGAAACTGTCAGCAGGGTATCTTGGCTCGTCTTCTACACCGTAAACTCACGTATTGACCTCGATATCCTGATAGTCAATCCCATATCGATCTGCTGCTATGGCACTCGCTGCAGCCGCAACAAGGCCTGTAAGCGAAGACACAGACTCGGTGATCTTGCACGGTGTAGGAACGAAAGGCTTCGAGTCGTCGCCAGTAAAGGTGATCTTTTCCGCCGCTTCCGTGAAGGACGGAGGCAAGGCAAGCCGCGAGTCGCCAAGTAGTCGCTCATGCAAGATGCGATGGCTTTCTTCTTGCACAGAATAGCTGCCCATGGTTAGCTCAAGTCCGAGATGGTGTGTTTTACGACTATGTGATCCGAAATGTTGATTGACAAAGTTGCGGTGTCCTCTTCATCACGCGATATCCACTTGCGACGTAGCAGTCATCGTCAGCAGGACTAAGCCATTTGGAGAGCAGTAAGCCGCAATACGAAACGGGGGTAACCGGAGCTATGTATGAGATGCATCTCTAGTGCTTCAACATCCTTGGTTGTTAAGGATGCATTGGCAGCTCACGGTCCTCGTTGTGATGCCATGGCTTATGGGCTCGACTTTAAGGGATGAGAGGAGACAGGGGATTCGTTTGCAACTAAAATCCGACGTGAAGAAATCCTCGTAGCATCGCCATTTAGATCAAGGCTTGGTGTTCCCATCAAGCTTCTGGGCGTAGATCCAAAGAGCGAGGTATTTTGTCCTGAGCCCGACCCATCAGAGAGGGTGGAATTGGGCATCTATCAATCATCATCAGGTCCACCCAAGATCCCGGCCCCAGAATTGGCAATTAGCAGAGGACTCTGGCCGGGTAGCATCTTGGAGAATGCAGACTCGTCCGATCAGCTTCATCAATCTCCTAAACTTGCGACACCTGGTGAGGAGATAGATGGAAGAGGGAAGATGAAGAGGATGCAATTGCTAGGCGACCTTGGCCAATCACGGTGGTGAACGTTGGGGCTGATTGATTGGCTGGATCAATAAAGATCCGACCAACGACAGCTAAGAGGAACCCCCTTTCGCCCATCCAACTTCGTCCACTTCCTCTTCTTGAAAAACACTCAGATCTTTCAAACGGTACAACACCACTAGCCAGACATCATCAATGCCTCAAAAATGTCCTCTCACGATCTTTTAGAGCCTCTCTCATGCTGACTAACGCTGTGGGGCCACGCAATTGGGCCCCCGCGCTGACCCCTCGCCCGACAGCTCGCGACGGCCGTTTGCACTGTCAACACCTGCAAAGCGTCACGATGACTGCCCCAGCATAGGTCTATAGGTCAAATGTTCGCAGCATGCTATCACCAACAGGCCCAGTCCGTTGGCGTGGTGGCTTAAGCCATCTGCCCGGCCTCTCGATGACCCTTCAGCCCTTTGCAGTAGGCGAGACAGGTGCTAGTGGAGACGTCTTGTGACAATTTTTTTGTCTTTTTTTTTTGATATTTTTATTGAAATGCCCATAATGCGGAAGGGCGATTTCTCTCTTTTTTTTTATTTTTCTCGGTCGTGGTTGGTGTGTTTTGCAATCGTGGTGCTCAAGATCATCATGCTCGCGACATGGTGGAGTTGTTGTTTTTGGTGACATGATAAGCAAAAATCGGTATTAATTGATAGAGAGAAATAATCTTGCAGCGCCAGGGGACGGTTGTCCCATACCCGAATCTCCTGTTGCTCCCGGCTGGGGCTTTCAATAATAGGTAGTGTATAGCTCGACTGAGCACAAGCGCCCAGTAAACATCCATGCACAACAGCCATGCACAACCTCAGCTATCTGCCCTCGCATCCTGCACCTGCTTCGTCCTCTCAGAATCGGTCTGATCTCCCGTATTCACAGTACTCTCATGCTCAATCATCATGATTGTCGCATTCTCGGCAACGGGCCGATGCTGAACACCCTTTGGAACCACAAACATATCTCCCTCGTTCATCACCACGGGATCTTGTCCCTCAATCTCCATCTTGAGTTTTCCGGAAAGAAGGTAAAAGACCTCTTCTGAGTCGGGATGTGAATGCCATATAAATTCGCCGTCAATTTTGGCAACTTTGACGCGATGGTCGTTGATGGCGGCCACGAGACGGGGTGACCATTTTTCGGTGAAAGAGGCGAGAACGCCTGGGACGGAAGTTGCTTGCAACATTGTGCTTGGTTTGGTATGGTATGAGAAGTGAGAGATCTTGAGAAGTGATGCAATATTGAATTGCTTCAATTGATATCTCCTTGAAGTTCTTATAAGAGAGAAAACATGTGGGTCATCATCGTGCATGTCATTGGCAAGGCGCAAGGGCGCGCGCTGACGATGTCGTTGGTGGAGAGCCCCATTCACTCATGAGTAATCCCACCCTCGTTACTGGCTTGGACCCTCTCCCATCGCTGTTCACATCATGATTGAAGCTTGGCAGTATTTTGCACTTCCTTCTTATCGAAACCACAACGGCCACATCAGGATTCGAACCCAAGGCCTTTACACTCAACAGTCTTCGCGATTCGAACCCACGACCTTTGAGAATATGCATCCTACGCGATTCGAACTCGAGACCTCCGGGTCCTCTTTTCTCGCGACTGTAGGTTAGGGGCCTCAACCTCACACCCTCACAACATGTGAATGCCAGACCAAGCCGGTTTCTCAATGGCCCCCTGAGAACGCCACGGCAAGTCAGTTCAGCCAACGTTGGAGCTCACTCTAATGACGACAAGCCTTGCCGCGGTCCAGCTGTTCTAGAGCTGCCCGATAGCTATCTGCAGCTCCTGACTCGACTCCAAGATGGCGCACTGCAGCGGGTCTTCGCCCTCCAGAAAGCCGACCACGTCAGACAGACTGCGCCGTGAATCTTTGGTGTACAAAGACATCATGCTAGAGTACAAGCTTCATCCCTGCACAGTACAAATGATATTCAGGCACCGGAGCATTCGGGGATCATTGACAGCGCACTGCAACCCTCCCATCGATTCAGGTCAACGATTCGAGAGGTTATTTAAGCCTAGTCCAACACGCCAATCGCATTCAACCACCCATCACAAAGTGGCTTGGAAGCTTCGTCACTCGAGGCACACTTCGCACAGCCAAACGGAGATATCCTTTCGAGAGTTCTGACAGCCCCCCCGGTGGACGCGACCGTCACCTGTCACCATGACTTCAGGCCAAAATCTCATGGTGCTAGTCTCGGCGAATTGGAGGGCTTCCACTAAAGACATTGCAATCACATTTGCTTGGTTGCTGCAGTGAGTTCCATACCAGTCACTCCTTAGCGGCGCCGTCCACCTCGAAAGCCTTTGTTGTTTTGGGAATGGAGCGCGCCGCAAGCATTGCCCTTCTTTTTTCCCCACGAAACGATCAGAAAGTTTGTTTGGAAATGGCTGTTGACAGAGTTGCCGAGGCTCGTACTGTATTGGTGTGAGACATTGGACCCTTTGGGGAGTACTTCTCTGTGGTTTCCCCTCGAGTGATTCTCCCTTTTCTCTGAGCTGAGCGATGCTTCGTGCGCTTGCGGGTCATCAATTGATCACTCACTTTTCATACCTTCATCATGGCGCAGTCTCAGTTGCAGGAGGATGATGCTATTCAATCAGTGAGCTCCAACACTGGGAGACCAGAGGTTGAGAAATTACCCCAGCGACACGACTCGGAATCCTCAGGAAATGGCCAGTCGACATCCTCCAACGATGGATCTGGGAGCAATGGCAGCTTTCCCCCAGACGAAGTCGGTCATCGCAAGCACCCAGCGCGTCCTGGACTTCACAAACGCCAAACAACCCACATCGCTCTCGACAATGCCGACCGTAACGAACTCGTCCGTATCGCGACAGCTCTCTCACGCCGTTACTCCATTGCCACCGGCGAACCATCCCGCGTTCACACTCTCGTGATTGAAGATGAGAATGCACCCGCCCTCGATCCGACCAGCAGTCAATTCGACATATACGAATGGCTTCAGAACTTTGTCCAAACCCTCAGAAACCAAGGCATCACAGCCAAGAAGACGGGAGTGGTCTGGAAAGATCTCAATGTGTCTGGCACAGGAGCTGCATTGCAGGTCCAAGAGACTGTAGCGTCCATGTTGATGGCACCACTCCGGCTGGGCGAATTCTTCAGCTTTGGGAAGAAGGAACCAAAGCACATCCTCCGAAGCTTCGATGGACTCGTAAAGAGCGGAGAACTCCTGATTGTACTTGGCAGGCCTGGATCTGGATGTAGTACCTTGCTCAAGACGCTTTGCGGAGAGCTTCACGGCCTCAGTATTGCTGAGACTTCAACCATCCACTACAACGGCATTCCGCAAAAGGTCATGAAGAAGGAGTTTAAGGGAGAAGCCATCTACAACCAAGAGGTAAGAAGAGACCCAGTTACAACATGAACGCGACTGACTCGTCACAGGTTGACAAGCATTTCCCGCACCTGACAGTTGGCCAGACCCTCGAGTTTGCCGCCTCGGTTCGAACGCCATCGCATCGCATCCACGGCATGTCCCGCAACGACTTTTGCAAGTACATCTCTCGAGTCGTCATGGCCACATATGGACTCAGCCACGCCGCCGACACAAAGGTGGGAAACGACTTTATCCGTGGTGTGTCTGGTGGAGAGAGGAAGCGAGTCAGCATTGCTGAGATGATCCTCTCTGGATCTCCATTCTCCGCTTGGGATAACAGCACTAGAGGTCTTGACTCTGCTACTGCACTCAAGTTTGTTCAAGCTTTGCGCATGGCTGCTGATCTCGGTGGTGTGACTACTGCTGTCGCAATCTACCAAGCAAGTCAGGCTATCTATGATCTTTTCGACAAGGCCGTCGTGCTCTATGAGGGCCGGCAGATTTATTTTGGTCCAGCGAACGAAGCTAGGAGCTTCTTTGAACGACAAGGATGGCAATGCCCGGCAAGACAGACCACCGGCGATTTCCTCACATCTGTCACGAATCCAAGTGAGAGAGCTGCCCTGCCTGGAATGGAAGAAAGAGTCCCACGCACGCCCGAGGAATTCGAAAACTACTGGAAACAATCACCCGAGTTTCAATCTCTGCAGAAGGAAATTGAGGAGTACGAGACGGATCATCTCGTCGACCGACCTGGAGAAAGCATCGCAACACTTCGAGAACAAAAGAATTTCCGCCAGTCAAAGCACGTGAGACCAGGATCGCCGTACACCATCAGCATCCTCATGCAAGTGAGACTCTGCACCAAGAGAGCCTATCAAAGAATCTGGAACGACATCTCTGCAACAGCAGCAGCCTGTATCACTCAGCTCGTCATGGCCCTCATCATCGGATCAATCTTTTACGGTACACCGGATGCTACTGTTGGTTTCTACGCCAAAGGCTCGGTGCTCTTCATGGCTGTGCTTCTCAATGCTTTGACAGCTATTTCTGAGATTGCAAGCTTGTACGCTCAGAGAGAAATCGTTACAAAGCACGCCTCCTTTGCTTTTTACCATCCGTTTGCTGAAGGAGCTGCTGGTATAGCTGCTGCTATCCCCATCAAGTTTGTAACCGCAGTATTCTTCAACGTTGTTCTGTACTTTCTCGCAGGTCTCAGACGCGAACCGGGAAACTTCTTTCTGTACTTCCTAATCACCTATATATGCACCTTTGTCTTCATCGCCTTCTTCCGAACAATGGCAGCCATTTCGAAAACAGTCTCGCAGGCTATGGCCCTCTCGGGAGTAATGGTTCTAGCCCTGGTTGTCTACGTCGGCTTCACAATCACGGTACCAGAGATGAAGCCTTGGTTTTCTTGGATTCGATGGATCAATCCCATCTACTACGCCTTTGAGATTCTCGTCGCCAACGAGTTTCATGGTCGGCAGTTTACCTGCTCAAGCATATTCCCTCCGTATTCGCCAAACATTGGAGATTCTTGGATTTGTACGGTTCCTGGTGCTGTGGCGGGTGAATGGACCGTTAGCGGTGATGCCTTTATTGCTGCCAACTATGAGTATTATTACTCTCATGTCTGGAGAAACCTGGGTATCTTGTTTGCCTTCTTGATTGGATTTACAATCATTTACCTCGTGGCCACCGAGCTCAACTCAGCATCGACAAGCACTGCGGAAGCCCTCGTTTTCCAAAAGGGCCACATTCCACCACATCTTCAACCTGGCAAAGGCGAAAGTTCGAAGGATGAAGAATCACTTCAGCGTCCGACTGGTAAAGAGATTTCATCTGGCGGAGACGTGGCAGCCATAGAGCCCCAGAGAGACATTTTCACCTGGCGCAACGTCGTCTACGATATCCAAGTCAAGGATGGACAGCGTCGACTCTTGGATGGTGTCTCTGGATGGGTCAAGCCTGGAACTTTGACAGCTCTCATGGGTGTCAGTGGAGCAGGAAAAACAACCCTTCTCGATGTTTTGGCACAACGCACAACTATGGGCGTCATCACGGGCGACATGTTGGTCAATGGAAGGCCATTTGATGCTAGCTTTCAACGCAAGACCGGCTATGTACAACAACAAGGCAAGATACTTCGATCTACTAGTTGGGAATCGGGCTAACATGGGATAGACCTTCACTTGCAGACAGCCACAGTCCGAGAAAGCCTTCGATTCAGCGCCATGCTCAGACAACCAAAGTCAGTCAGCAAGCAGGAAAAGTACGCCTTTGTGGAAGAAGTCATCAAGATGCTCAACATGCAAGAATACGCAGATGCCGTCGTCGGAGTTCCAGGCGAGGGCCTGAATGTTGAACAGCGAAAGTTGCTCACCATTGGTGTCGAGCTAGCAGCGAAGCCCAAGTTGCTTTTGTTTCTTGACGAGCCCACAAGTGGCCTTGATTCTCAGAGTTCTTGGGCTATCTGTTCCTTCTTGAGGAAATTGGCAAACTCCGGACAAGCTGTTCTGTGTACGGTTCATCAACCAAGCGCCATTCTTTTCCAGCAGTTTGACCGTCTTCTCTTCCTCGCCAAGGGAGGTAAAACTGTCTACTTTGGCAACATCGGGGAGGATTCGCGGACACTTCTGGACTATTTCCAGCAGCACGGTGCAAGAACATGCGACAAGGAAGAGAACCCAGCCGAGTACATCCTTGAAGTCATCAGCAACGTCACAAACAACAAGGGTGAAGATTGGCACTCTGTCTGGAAAGGCAGTGAGGAGCATCAAGCAGTTGAGACGGAAATCGACAGGATCCACGCCGAGAAGCAAAATGAGACAGCGGCTGGAGAAGACGAAGCTTCTTCACATGCTGAATTTGCCATGCCTTTCTTTGCCCAGTTGCAGGCTGTCTCATACAGAGTCTTCCAGCAATACTGGCGCATGCCAGCCTACATCTTTGCCAAGTTCATGCTCGGCATCGTGGCTGGCTTGTTCATTGGTTTCTCATTCTTCCAGGCGTCGACTTCACAGGCGGGAATGCAGAATGTCATCTTCTCTGTTTTCTTGTTGACTACAATCTTTACTACGCTTGTGCAACAGGTAAGCCGACATACTGAACTCTTTTGAGAGTTGTGTACTAACTTCTGTTGTTAGATTATCCCACACTTTGTCACTCAACGGTCTCTCTACGAAGTCAGAGAACGACCTAGCAAAGCATACTCATGGAAGGCCTTTATCATCGCCAACATTATCGTCGAGATCCCATACCAAATCGTCACGGGCGTACTCATTTGGTGCTGCTTCTACTACCCCGTCGTAGGCATCCAGAGCTCCGATAGACAAGTTCTTGTCCTGCTCTTTGTCATCCAACTGTTCATCTATGCCAGCGCTTTTGCACAGATGACCATTGCGGCACTTCCAGATGCACAGACAGCAGGTAGTCTCGTCACGATTCTTTCCATGATGAGCACGATTTTCAGCGGTGTTCTACAAACTCCCAGTGCCCTTCCTGGCTTTTGGATCTTCATGTATCGTCTCTCTCCGTTCACATACTGGATCTCTGGTATTGTGGCAACCATGCTACACGACAGACCAGTCGAATGCTCCTCGACCGAGACATCGACATTTAATCCCCCATCAGGAGAAACATGTGGAGAGTATCTAAACCCAATCTTGTCTCAGGCCCCAGGCCAGCTACAGAATCCTTCTGCCACGGAACAATGTCGATACTGCGCTTTCCGCTACGCAGATCAATACCTCGCGGGGTCTAAGATCTACTGGTCTGAGAGATGGCGCAATTACGGAATCATGTGGGCTTTTATTGGGTTCAATATGATGGTGGCGATTGTTACGTATTATCTGTTCAGAGTGAAGAAGTGGTCCAAGAAGTGATCTTTGGAGGACATATGAGATGCGTTTAGCGTTATTAAGGTGAGGTTAAATATTGGATGTAGTGGTAATTCAGCAGAGCTTGGGGGACTATATGCAATTAATATTCTGATGAGATTCCACCAACATGGGCTGATCGTGGTTTAACTGTGTCACAGCAGTCTCCTAAGAACAAATATGACTGCCAATAGCTTTAACACTATCTTAGTAGTATTGAAAAGTCCGCGGCCAGGACCGGCGACTATTTCAACACGTTTTCCCCTAATAACATCGCTATAGTATACAGAGGGTGTGCGAAAAAAAAAAAAAGAAAAAAAAAAAAAAAAGACATAGTAATACACGCGTTGCGTCACAGAGCACCAAGGCACAGCCAGAGATATTAGTACGAGGTATCATGTCATATACATCCTTCGGACTATATTACACTCTCCCTAGCATGCCTAAACGAGACAAATCTTATCCCAAACATCGCCCCATGTACATACGCCTCGCCAACAACTTTAAAAGACTCACCACCATCTACTTCACGGAGAATAAGAGGCGTCGGACAGCCAGACAATAGCCATACAGACTGCCCAATCTCAAGCTCTTGGGCCCCGCTCCCCAAGTATCCTGAATCGAGGGCAAACACTCTCTTAAAGTTGGCAAAGTAGAGGCCGAATAACTCGAACCGATGGCTTGACGTCTTCCAGAGGTCTAGTGTCTGCGTCTTGGTCTCCCTGGGGACAAGGTTCGTCTCTCCCCCGGCCGGATGACCAATCTGTACCAGACGACGTTGAACTTCAGCCTCTGAAGGGATGGTACCAGTAGAGTCTTTGATAGCCAAGTCTTCCATTTCGGCGTATTCCTGGAAGAACTTGATCCGCTCCTCCACGGGGTCAGCCCTCCAGTTTGTAAGCGCATCGACCCGATCGAGAACCAGTTTGAGTATTTTATACATCAGCCAGTCTCTAAAATATACCCTCAAATCGTCGTTTGCTGGTCGGTGTGCCCCATCGCTGTCCGTCAACAAAACTCTCCAAAACACCTCTACAACATGCTGTCCAGTGGGTGGATAGACAGAAGGAAGGCTCTTGAGCATTTGAAAAGTCATCTTCAGCTGATTGCGGATCGACATTTCTTCCCAGGAATTTCCCACGGCGCGAACTATACCAAGTTTCTTGGCGTAGACCCAGAGGTTGCCAGGGTTGGATGAGTCAAGGACGGGTTTCATGACTGGCAGGATATTTGACCCGCCGCTATCGTAACCTCGCGTGCGGCGAAAGTTGGGACTGAGGAGCGGAAGAGATTGACGGAAAGGCTGTAGATCTGGGACCCATGACGGAAGGGGGTCCAGCCGTGGGAACAAGATGTTGTATCCAGCTTCACCCGCCAAGGTGATCAGGTTAAGAGTACCTGTTTCTTCAATAATCATTTTGCACATTCTCATGCAAACCGCCTCTTCCGTAGTCGAAGTAGAGTAATCAGGCGTAAAGTCGGGATACTGCGCATAGTCGAAACCGGTGATTTCATGCAGGATACCATGGAGGGCATAAAACTTGTCTCTCCTCTTTGTGGCAACCAACCCAAAGCACCCAAAGACTAGTTTAAGAAGAATGCTACCTGGATCGTCCTCTTTAAGGCTGGCCATGAAATCAACTTCTCTCACCAGATCCAATGCCTCAGATGAACCCTTCCTGGTCTAAATTCGGGCTAGTTCCAAGCCAACCGTGACAATAAGTCCTAGCGACATGAAGAGGAAATCGGTGTTGCTTGGGTAGAATTGTGGTATGCTCATTGCTGTATGGGTGAGACTGACAAAGGAAGCAAAACAGGCGATTGCATCCCAGTCAAGTGAAATATCGCCGCAAAGAATTTCAACATGATTTGACAGGGCGACTTCTTGCACCATCCAAGCTCGTCCAAACCACCGCCTCGAGAATAGCTCGGCAAGAGATTTCCAATCTTGGTAAGATAACGGTGTGATACCAAATCGTGAGAAGGCAGTTGTGTCGGTAATGAAGATGGGTTCTGTGTACTGTCCTTCACCCTGAGTCTGTAGCAACTCTAGAGTCCCTCTTCGCGTTGCTTCCGCGTTACGGTTCAGTATTGAGACTGCCCGGGCAGTATCATGACTCTTCTTCCCCAGCCAAACAACCGTCTTGGCTGCTCCACCATATACATGATCCATAATCCGGATTTGCTGCAACTTTTCGTTCAAATCTTCCTGATTGATGCAAATGGCATCGGCCCAAAAGAACGTGCCGGGTGGGTATAACTCGCGAAGATGTGCCAGGGCGTCATACAGGTTAGGCATAACTTCAAACCGGCATTGATCAATCCACAGAACCTTCTTCTCAAAGTCGCTGTATTGGTTTCTGGTGAGAAAAGCCGCTAGCTTTGGGGGGCCCCAGGTGTACGAAAGGGCCACATAACTAGGACAAGTCGGGCCAATTGTATGCGTCTCCAGAGACAGGATGATATCGGATATGTTTGGGTCACAGGCAGGGTCCTTGGTGAATCTGATAAGGCGTATCTTGTCTGCCTGAATTTGGTCTCGGTATTGGAAGTTGGGTATCTTCTTTCGTGAAAACTTGACTTTCTGGAGGAGACCTATGGCAGCATTTCTGGCAAACTCCGCGGCCGAGCCGCTGACTAGCTTCGCTTGGTCGAAGAGAAACACTGCTGTATTCACATTCATGTCGGTGACCTTGTTTGTTCAAGTTGATGGCTTGTCAACTCAAAGGGGAGAGGTCGACACTATTATTTAAACGATTAAAAATGTGGTTGTCAATATCTCCACCTAAATTATGCATAAATACATATTCATGTTACGAGCTCTGATTCTGTAAGGCTCTTGATTGGGTGTGTGTATGTATTATGCCTAGGTACTCTGAGTTGCATATAACGTTAGTCCCCATGTAGATAATGACATTATAGACCAGTTCCCTTAGAGGGGCAATCTCCTCGCCGCAACCACTCTGGGATGGAGTAGGCCATGGATGCATAATTAGGCTGCTACATATATGTTCGATAGCAGCCAGAGATTGTAGAATAATACTTGAGTATCCGAAGACGAAACTCAAGTGCGACTACACCACCTTCATCGTCGAGAACCCGGGGTCTCGCATGATCAATTCACCAGCGGCTGCGTCACTTGCTTCTTAGGGGCGTTACCCAATGCCTGATTTAACTAACACTATTAACACACTCATCGTCGTCGACTGGAGGGGGCAGACTTCTATCCATATTCGCGAGAAGACACCTGTTTGCCTTGTCGGCCAAGATATTCAGGTGCCTATAACTTCCCCCAAATCTTGAACCCACAATCCTAACCATCTCCATCAAAATATCAACAGGACCAACATCCATAGCCGATCCCTGACTGCCCACAGGCACCAATGACAAAAGATCAGCCAGCGAACATGCCACCTCAAAGACCTTTTCCAATATCCCAATCCCATTGGCCTCGAAAGCTTGCGTCGACACCAACTGCGAGGCAAGCACGACTTCACGTGCGATGGTGACTGGATAATGCAGTGACATGGCGTCTTCGCTGCAGGCGCTCGAAAGAAGAGTCTTTGAGGCGCAGAGCTTCCAGACTATTATCTTGAGCCACTGTCGTGATACCAGAAGGTCTGCTTGCTGGACCTGGGAATAGTTGGATACATTGGGGAGGGTGTACTTGAGGAGGCTCTGTAGTGTTGATAGATGTCCAGGGTCTTCAGTGTTTGCTGGAGTCGCAGAGTTCCGGTTTGCAATAAAATCGGCATCAAAGTGGCGAAAAAGAGAAATGAGATCGAGGAACCCAAGGAGTATCTCAGCACCTGAACATGATGGATCGACCATAGGTACGTTCAAGGTAATTTGCAGCGTAATCTGCCGATTCCTCTGCAGTGCGTAGCCTCTCTCGGTGATGAAAAGCACCCAGGCCATGCGTCGAGCGTACGTAGCCAAAAACGGATCATCAATGTCGTTATAGGTGTCTTCCTCGTGCAGCCGCAGCGTCTGCAGCATGGTAATAGCCTCTCGCAGGTAATACCAAGCCGAATTATCCTGATCCAGAGAGAAGTAGGCAGCGTAGAGAAAGAATGATGTCTGGATATGGATCAAGGAAGGGTGCTCGACGAGGTTACAATGATGCCTTGCGCGGAGAGTTTCAGAGATGAAAAAGTCGGCAGGTGGAATTATTGGCTCATTGTACGGCGGGAGGATTTCTGGAGAAAGCGAAATGACGGCGCAACAGGCTGTGATGAGACCATACTGTTCGGGCGAGATTGGAGTTTGCTCGACTGTCTCACGATGGAGGATTGGTGTGAGGGGATACTTGTGCTTGAAGTAAGCGTCAAGACACCATCGGATGACTTGATGGGTGATTCGAGAAGATGGCTGAAAGGCGGCATGAGACACCTCAGAGCAACTAGGCGCTTCGCTAGGACTGAACTGAGTGGGTTGCGGCATGGCAAGCTGTCGTTGAAGCGCCCTCCGTGCATGTCGTGGACCCCCCTTTGGCCCCGTCTTCTTGTGTACGGCCAAATAGGTGCAATTGGCCGATGTCTCACGACATTTTATGCATGGCTTGCAGCCGTCACAGCGGACTTTGCGTATATGACATGCATCGCAGGCTTGTCGGACTTTGTATGGCCTCTTGGGCCCCGTTGAACTGGTTCGGTGGGACATGGTCTGCATGGGGCTGGGATGTGGAAGAGAAGTTTGGGGAATGACTGGAGAAGTAAAAGACGCTTAAGCACAAGGCAGCATTATTAATAGCCAATCGGAAGCCAGCTTAAGATCTAGCCATTATTGGCGAACTTGCCACCACTTCTCACCAGCGTAACCAGCACTCTTCTTCTTCAGCGCAATTGAGGCCTTGAATTCAGTGAGGGCTATGAGCTTGGTTATCCACTTCTTATTTAAACCACAGGCATAAAATCCCAAGTCACCCTCGACCTAAGACACGAATCCTTAAATCTACCACATCCATGTTGTTTATAACAGCTAAGCTATGAACAAAGCCCCAGTAAGTCAACCACCATTCTACACACGCGGTTTTCGAACAACGGTCCCATCATCCACAATAAACTCGCTAAACTTTCTCGGAGGAACACCCTCGGCATATAGACAGTCAATATCATGATAAGTCCTGTTCTTGGTCTCAGGCTGGAACCAGAACAGAGTAGCCAAGATGAAAACCTCAGCACCAACAAACAAGAACATGACCTTGCCACCCCAGTTCAATTGATCCGGGTTGATGAAGAATGGGAACACGGATGAAAGCATGAGCGCCGTGAGTTGCTGACACACCAGACTAAAGGCAATCGTCTTGGGACGCGTCGCCTGCGAAGCTGTCTCTTGGGCAACCGCCCAGCCGAAGCAGCCCACTGTCGCCGTGTAAAGCATCGACCATGTTATCATGAAGGCGAGGAGGGCTGTGTTGGCGGCGTTGTTGGCTTGGCTGGCGAGTGAGGTCCCGGCGATGATGATGGACCAGCAGCAGAGTAATGTGCCGCCACCGATGAGGGATTTTCGACGAGGGAGGACATCTGAGACAGAAACGGCGACGCAGTTGGAGAGAAACTGCAGGGTCGAGGAAATCGCGGTAAGTCCGAAGGGGTCAGACTGGCCGATGAGTTCGAAATAGTACGTCTGGTATGTATCTGCAGAGGTTAGCAATTGATGGACAAAATATGCGGTTGAGGTTACTAACTTGCAAAGTAACCTCCAGAGAAATTCTGAGATTGCAGTCCCATAACAGCAATGAGGGTTCGAGATCGGTGCTCTTTGGAGAAAATAGCCCTCCAGCTTGTCTGCTTAGCCATGTTGGCCTCGCCAGCTGCAACCTCCAACTCAGACTTGATAAAGTTGAGCCGCTCCTCAACATCTACACTCTTGCCATAGAGCTTGAAAATAGCCTTGCGGGCATCTTCATCTCTACCCTTCTTGACATACCAAACAGGTGACTCGGGGAGGAATGGGAGAACAACAGCGAAGAGAGTGGGGACGAGGAACGTCATGACAAAAGCAAGTCGATAGCTCCATTCTCCATGAATCTTAGAAGATCCCCAGCCCGTGATGGAAGAGAGGAAGAAGCCCAGCACGATGATGACGTTTGTCAGGGAGCTGAGTGAGCTTCGGAGGGCAGCGGGTGCGTTCTCGGTGACGTACAGCGGAGGTGTGACGGTTGACAGGCCGACTGAGAGACCAAGTAGAAGCTTGGAGACAAACAGGACAGGTAGGTTCGGAGAAAAGACAAGTGCAAAGGATGAAGCCAGGGACAGAACCACAGCAGTCCAAAGCACAGCCTTTCGACCGACATAATCAGCAAACTGACCAGTCAAGAAAGCTCCAAACACCTGGCCAATGGTACTAGCCGCGTTCCAGAGAGACTGCCAAAGAGCCGGAATGACATATTGATCTCCAACAGAGTAGTATTCTCCATATGCCTTTCGAAACTCTGGAAAGGCGATGGCAACGCCTGAGAGACCAGAGTCGTAACCCCATCCGAAGACGAGGGACATGATGTAGAGTGACCAAAAGACGTAGCATTTGTCTTTTTTGAGGTTTGCCCATAAGCGCTGGTATTGCTGCTTGGGTGTGAAATCTTGGGCGTCGATGGCTTTCTGCACCGAGGTTGAGTCTACAACTGGACCCTTTTCGATGTGGTGGGACACAGTTGCCGAGGGCTCGGGTTTGGTATCCATTGTGTTGGAGGTGTAATGAGGTTTGATGAAGGAGTTGAGGTGATTTAAGGCTGATTGGGAGATGATAGTGTTACTCGCCAGAGGGCATCATGTCCAGTCTTTATATGTGTAGTCTTCATGTCAATGGCTTGAGTAAAGAATGACTCGTGATCCCCAGCTTTTCTCCCTGCCCCATGGGGAATCAGGTGAGACTAAAAAATGAACCATCAAATAAGTTCAAGCTCGCGGGCATGGGGTATGTGTCCTCGCACTGCAAAGATGGTAACAGAGTATATCCTAGCCTAGCGCTATGGGTGAAATGGTTGAATTTCCATTGGTTAAGAATTCGCTCAGTGGGTGCAAGCAGGCTGAATTATCATTGGCCTCCCAAGTTGACGGTCCGACAAGAGTCGTTCCTCTTGGAGTGCCCGAGCAAATCATAATTCAGCCATCATCGTGCAGCAGATCATCCTCAGAATGGACACCATAAAGTCCAATGACGAATTCAACCGATTGTTCTCAACCTTCAGAGCCATGGGGGAGTGATGGTGGCAATGGGGTATAAGAGGCACATGAACAAACCACAGGCTCCTCCCAATACGTAAACTCAGACTCGCTCGGAGTTCCAGACCACACCACTATCGCACCATCAGCAACTATGTCGACATCTACCCCTCCCGAGAGGCAATGGTGGAAGGAGTTGGTGGTCTATCAGATCTACCCAGCAAGCTTCCTCGACTCAGACGCTGATGGACTCGGTGACCTGCCAGGCATCATCTCCAAGCTGGATTACATTCAATCAGTAGGAGCCACTGCTATCTGGTTGTCGCCCATCTTCAAGAGTCCCCAACATGACATGGGCTATGATGTCTCAGACTATCGAGATATCCATCGCCCATATGGAACAGTTGAAGACGTGGAGGCGTTAATCGGAGGCTGCCGTGAGAGGGGGATCAAAGTCCTTCTTGACCTCGTGGTCAACCATACCAGCCATGAGCACGAATGGTTCCGAGAGTCACGTTCATCGAGAACCTCCTCCAAAAGAGACTGGTACTTCTGGCGTGACCCCAAGTTTGACTCGGATGGCACTCGCCAACCGCCCAACAACTGGGCCTCCATGTTTGGCGGTAGCGCCTGGACATGGGACGAGCAAACAGGCCAATACTACCTCTCCCTCTTCCTACCCGAGCAGCCCGACCTTAACTGGGCCAACGAGGAGATGCGTCGCGCAACCTACGCCGACATGCAGTTCTGGCTCGACAAGGGCGTCGACGGGTTCCGCATTGACTCTATGAACCTCATGTCTAAACACCAAGACCTCCCTGAAGCGCCCATCACGAAGCCCGGCTCCGAGTTCCAACCGGGAGACAAGTATTTTGCCAGTGGTCCGCGAATGCACGATTACATCCGGGAGATGCGCGAGGAGGTCCTGGACAAATACGACTGCATGACTGTTGGCGAGCTGGGCTTTACCAAAGACGAGGAAAGCGTGGCAAGCTACGTCGCCAAGGACAGACATGAGTTGAACATGCTATTCACCGGCGACATTGTGGATATGGATTTCGGCATCGACCACAAGTATGAGCGGGATGACTTTAGACTCTCCAAGCTCAAGGCCATAACCAATCGGTGGCAGGGCGCCATGCCCAAGTTTGATGGCTGGAACTCGGTGTACATGGATAACCACGACTCGGGCCGCTCTCTCTCACGGTACGGATCCGATCTTCCCGAGTACAGGAAGGACGCAGCCAAGATGCTAGCCGTCTACCTAGGAACCTTGAGTGGCACGCTGTTTCTCCTACAAGGTCAGGAGATTGGCATGGCGAATGCGCCCGAGTCGTGGACAATTGACGACTACATCGACGTTGAAGGCCTAAACTACTACAAAAGCCAACTCAACAAGAGAGGTGCCGACGCTGATATGTCGGACGTAATGAGAGAGATGAGGCTAAAGGCGCGCGATAATGGAAGACTACCCATGCAGTGGACCACAGACAAGAACGGTGGATTCACACAAGGATCGAAGCCTTGGATGCGCGTCAACGATGATTTCAGTGACTGGAATGTCGCACAGCAGGAAAAAGATGACGATAGCGTGTTGGCGTTTTGGAGGCGGGTTCTGAAGCTTCGGCAGGAGGAGAAGGATGTTTTTGTGTACGGAAGGTTCGACGAACTGCCTGAGTATGAGCAAAGTGATGAGGTGTTTGCGTATACTATGACAAGTTGGGATGGGAGAGTGGCGGTTGTCCTGCTGAATTTCTCGGATAAGGAGCAGAATGTTGAGTTGAAGGGATACATTGGGTGGAAGAAGCTGCTTGGAAAGAATGTCGAGACTCTTGAGGCTGTTGTTGAGTTGAGGCCTTACGAGGGGGTGGTGTATGCGGGCTGGGAGTAAATATCGCTGCCCAAGAATGGACTTGGCGGATGGCACCCATATTAGGCATATACACCAATCAAGGTATATAATATTCAAGCTTCAGTTGTGTTGCGGTTGTGTTATGCCCGTTGGATTGCTGAAAAGCCATCCCCCAATACTCCTTTGAACCCTCCAACAGAGTATTGTCTCCGACTTATGTAGTATACATGGCGATAAATCATGCCAGGAGCAGGTGCAGAACAAGTCAAGTAAATGACCCAAGACCTTCCCTCTCTATATGACTCTTGACACGCAGGGTACCCAGGTCTTCTCAAGGGTGGCCAGAACAAGCATCATTTCCCTCAAACCCCTTACCAGACGGCAAAACACCATGCTATATAGTCCCATTCCTCCTCCTCACCGGAATAACCTCAAGCGGATCCTCCCCCTTCCTCAACGCCGCCATCAAAAGCTGCATCCTCCCATCAACCCTCTCATCCAACCTCCAACAAGCCTCCTCAACACCAATACCCCCCTGTTCACACATCTCCTCAACTTTCCTCACAATCTTCTGCCGCACACCGACATAATTACTCGCATACTTGCGTTCCTGAAGTGTACCTAGTCTCCAGGTTGTGCCGTGTTTGCGCTCGAGCTCTTCGATGGCGGGATTGCCGTGCAGGCCGTGCTTCCATTCTGTCCAGACTAGGAAGACGGTTTTGGGCATGCGGTGGTATTTGAAGCGGTGGTTTGGGGGGCCGGTTGCATAGCGGTAGCCTACGGATCGGGGGACGGAATAGCGAGGTTTGTAGTCTTCTGTAGGTGGAGGGGATTCTGCTGAGAGAGAAGGTGATGATGAGCGAGATGCGATATGGGTCGAATGCTCATCTTCCACATAGACGTCAAGTATGGACTCATCGTCAAAGTTCGCATTGTCTTCCTCCTGCTCCGGGATTTCCCCGCGGTCAAGGTTCGGCGTCGACGACTGTCCTGTATCGTGGTCGCGGTCCGTGACATTGATCGGGTTCCATGGTCGAGAACTTTCAGTAATGGGATTTCTCCGCGAGGCTGCTCTCACGCGCCGCTTCACCTGACGCCGTATCCGCAAGGGCGGGTTTCTTCTCCTTGGTGCTCGACGTCCAGTACTCCGAACAGGGGCTGTATCCATGTCGGGTGTAGGTGGTAGCTGGTCAAAGGGATCCCCTACGTCAACCCATTGTGACCTGATCCGAGTGGTAGTGTCCTCCAGCGTAAGCGGTTCCTCTTCTTGTAGTTCCTCGTCATACTTAGAGTGAGTCTGCTCATTGAGCTGTGGACGCTCTACACTGGGATGGGCGGGTGGCAAGTTAGGTAGGCTTTTGGAAGCGAGTGTCTCGACTTCTGCGGCATGTTCGCGTCCCAAGTGTCTTGCAATCGCCAGCTCTGCCGGGGCCGCCTTCTCGCCAACAGAAAACCTGCCCTCCTTAACGTCCCTCATGAACCCTACGAAGCCATCCATGATTACGACATGCATCTCAATCCTCTTTTCCATCTCATCCATCTTTTGCTTCATCATTGCGTTCTGCATGAGAAGCTGTTCAGTCCTTTGTCTCTCCGCTTCGAGCTCTGACGCATAGTGTTCTTGTATGTTGATGACGACACGGGCTAGGCCAAGAGGAACTTGGTCTGCCTCCTTATCAATCCATATCTCCCGATTTCTTTCCCCTTCATCTTCGGCATATGAAAGATCGGGGCTCAATTCGAGTGAGGGTTGGTCTGGGATGGGATCGATCGGTCGGGAGGCGGCCGGAGCCGGGAGCCGGTGTGGATCCTCCGAGACGGGGCGGTCCACAGCGGATGGTTCCGGAGATGGATCCGGGGACAAAAGCATGGGGGCGGCATTCGTATGATAAGCCTCGTCGCTCGGGGCGAGAAGGTAGAGTGCTGGATCGATAGGATCGGTCATCGGGAAACGTCGACTGGGTCAAGCTCTGTTCGGTATCCGCTTGGTTAGAGACTGTTTAAGACCAGGCACGTTACATTCAATGCTTCAGCAAGGAGCGACAAGATTAGCAGTCAAGAAAAAGCAATTCTTTGTCAATTGAGGACCCCTCTCTCTTATCAAGGTACCAAGCCGACCAACACAACTGTTGGCTTGGCTCAAGAACAAAGAACATCACAGACCTCTTCACTCCATCCAATAGCACAGCTTCCCGATGGTAGCGGTCAAACCTCCCTTGCTTTGACAATGCTAAATATGATTCAAAAGATCAATACGGTTTGCTATATTTGTTGAAGTAGTAGCAAAAAACTAAAGAGTTATAAGTAATAAAAAAAAAGAACAACGTTCCTCACCATAATCATGCACCATCCATCATCTAGATTCATACTTTCTGTATACGCTCCAATATGCTTCAATCATTATCCTGTATCATGCGGGAATTTGTGTGTGCCGGTGTATATAATGCCAATATGATGACGAAAAAAAGCCAACGGGTATAAAACGCCAACGATGCTACTCCGTCTGCAATGCGAGAAGGTCGAGTAAAATCCAAGAGGTGTAAAGCTGCTGCTGCTTGCAACAGACAGCGGGGGAGAGAGATATGCGCCAAACAACTCAAATGTAGGCGGCAGGTTGGGCCTCGACCTTGCGGCGGCGCCAGAAACGCCATCCCTTGCGTCGACGCACAGGCTTGTCACAAGCCACCTTTTCATCACGATCGTCCTCGAGTTCCAGCCTGTACCGCCGCACACTACCCGAGTCATCGTCGAAGGACACGTGCCTGTTCTCGCGAGACACGAAGCAGTCTGGCACAAGATGTCTCATGATCCAGCCTTTCACGCCTCGGGTCGCAGCATCGATGGCCGCGTATTCGAGACGGCGCGTGCGGTCGCTCGTCCAGTAATGCGTCGTCTGGGGAGGCGGAGAAGGGACGGGCGTAGGAGCCGTGTCGACCTCGGGGGCGGTGTCGGCGAGCTGGACGGGGTCCGGGGATGGGAAGTGGAAGAAGGCAGCGGGTTGCTGATTTCCTGTGTTTGTGCGGACGAGGTGAAGAGATTGGTTGCTCGTACGGGCAGCCTGAACAGGATGCGTCGTCTTGGCTGCGCGACGAAGAGAAGGACGATTGCGGAAGCGTGACCTGACTCCTCCCACGCTACTGTCCTTGGATGAACCATTGGAAGAGCGGCGGGCGACCGAGGGGCGAGAGTTGGAGCTGGATGTGTTGGATGTTGATGCACGTCGAGGAGGCGTGTTGGACTCGTAACCAGAGTCCTGCCTCTGCATCTTTGTAGCCGTTCCCGGACGTCGTGCCTGTTGGTCTCTGTTCAGAGCTTCGCGTTGCTGTCGTTGCAGCTCGAGCTGAAGGTGCTCGAGCTGTTGGAGACTCTTGCTGTCATATGTGACGGGAGGCCGCGGGGGCTCAACAGACAATTCAGTGTCGTTGAAGCTGTGGTATGTTGTTCCCGAAGCTCTCGAGCTACACCTCTCCTCCATGATGGGCACACATTCGACGACTACCTTGAACTTGTGGTTAAAGAAAGGATAAAAGAAGAAGTGGGGTTAATTGCTTTGTTGGAGGTGGGCGAGTATAACAAAGGACCGACTAAAGGTGAAAGGACGACGATGATGTTGGTGGCGGTCAAGTTTTGGGCGAGGTTGGAATTGGAGTGGGAGGATGGATTCTCGCGGGCTATTAACAGCTTTTGATGCGCGTTTCTCTTGGAGCCCGAAAGTAACGAGACGCGGCGGGTAGAGACGCAATCTCCGATCCCTAGCCCAGCCAAGTTCAGGAGACGGGGTCGCGGTGAAAAAGAAGCGAGCGAGAGGATGGACGTTTGGCGGGAGAGACACTGCGTCGAGTCGACCAGGTTCAAGAAGTTGCGGTCTGCAAGCCTTCTTATTACGAACAAGGCTTCGACACACGTCCAGTAGCGGCCTAGTACAAAGCACAGCACAGCCAGGGCCCTTTTATTTTTCTTTGGGCAGCACGACACAACCCGGCTGGCTAGAGAGGGGGCTGTGGATGCGGGAATAGTTGGAGGGAAGGGAAGCTTGTAGGGGTCTGATGGGGGCGGGTCTGAGAGACAAGGCCAGGGGTGTGTTGTGTGTGGACTTTGCCGCTGGGATGATTGGGCGGTGAGGGATGCGCTTTGGTGGATAGAACAAGCCAAGAAAAAATTATGACAAAAACAAGAGAGGCAGAGCGAGACGCTTGGGGTCAAGGCACAGGCGACTCGCCAGTCAGTGTTTGATGGGGACGGTTGGCTGTGGTGTCATGCACCACGAGAATAGCGTTGTGAGGGGAGCGTCTCGTCTGTGAATAACTCCACTCTCTTGTGAATAAGGTCGTCGACTTGAAGCCGGTGGTGGAGATTGAAGAAAGAGCCGGCAGTGAAGCCGGGTTTGACTAGCGGATGGAGTCTGTTGAAGCTGTACTGTAGGATTGTTCAGGATGCTCGGAGTATCTGGAAGTTGGACCGAGAGATGTAGATGGGTGGTGGCGCTGTATATCTCGGATCTGATGCTTGTGGAACGATATGGACAATGACCATCAACTGTATCTCGCGTGTCGTCTTGAATACACTTCTTTTTAACCTCAAACCTGTTAGCCCGACTGCACCATGTCTTGTTGATCATTTTTGCCGAGTCCCCTCCTCTCTTCGTAGGCTAAAATTGTCACCTTACCCTTTTTCCCAAACGGACCTTGCTAGCGAAAATATGCCATCCGATGTCGCTTGTGGGGCTTCTTCACAGGTGGCGATGGGCCAGCAGATGGAACGGCCTCTGGCGAGGATGCGAAAAATGAATGGCACAGTAGCCGGGGCGGAGACTGTCTGTCGATGATCGGCTAGGGCAACAGATGGGGACTTGCAGGTTGCATGCAGCAACCGCAGTGGTTGGCAGGATCAAGAAATTAGTACGAGAAAGAAGGAAGTCGGCAGCTTTCGATAACACGCTCAGGTGGACTTGGAGAGAGAGGCCTCTAGGACTTAATATGGATATCTCTCCTTGTGGTGCCTGAGCGCGTGGCAGGCTTGTCATATGACGTGCACGAGACAATGAGGGGTTCTCCGTCCTACCGAACAAGGTACTCGTGAGATTTGCTCTTCACATGCTCTCTGTCTATCCCATAGCTGAGAAAGCCTGGTTCAAGTCTGTGAACTGGTCGGGGGAGGGAACTGTTCAACCAACGCCTTGTGCCCATCGACTAGCGATGGATATCCCTGGTCAGAGGCGGAGAGGGGGGGAGGAGGATCGGGGTGTGGTGGGTGTGGTGTGGGGTGACTGTATTTTCACTTCTACAGTAATGCCCGTATCAACTTGTCCAAGCAGAGACATTCTTTGAGAAGTGATGGTGTGCCACCAGCAAGGGTCAGGAACAAAGTCGGCGAGAGACGGAACGTACATGAAGCGTTAAGAGCAAGTTATTCGTTACATCGAGAACAATCCATCAGCGATCTACCTGCAGGGTCTGGTATGCAGAATGCAGCAGTACACCACTTCCCTCAGCTCCTCGAACCTGAAAGGCAGACACAATCAAAGACAAGGAATCGATTCCCTTCCCGGTGAATAACCGTCCCCGTTCGATAAACGCCCAGGGCCCTTTTCTCTTTGGGTTTGGCGTAACAGAACTTGGCTTTTCTGCGGCCCGCTCCACGCTTCCTACGTGTGCGCCCTTTGTCATATCGGCCCGCCCGACGGATGGCGACAGCCAGTCCTACAAACGTGAGAGATACACACAAGACAAAGAGGAGAAATGAAAGGCAGCCTAGAGGCACAGCTACGTTCCAGACGGAGTGGGCATCTCCATTGACGAGAAGCTCATCCAAGGCTGGACCTTGTATCCGTTACAAGGAGGAGCTTGACCCCTCGTCAACGTGGACTCGATTTCAGCCGTTTGCCTCCTGGTCGAAAATGCATGCCCTGGTCCCCACGTGTCCAGCATCAAGTGGGACATGAGAGACGAGACGCGACGAGGGGGAGCCTGGCATAACAAATTATGCAGCATGGTCCATCTTATTTTGTTAAGCAAGCCCCCAAATGATTAGCAGCCGGCATATTCATCCATCTGGACTCCTCTCCAGTAGCTATGGCGTGTGCTTCTCCCACACGCGACAACTCGTCAGCTTCTACTTTGGCATGTCTCGCCCGTGATGAGGCGTTTCATTACTGAGCAAAAGATGTCACTCACTAGGTGATTCCATGCACATGAATGACAGTCTCTGCCGAAATTCACGCATCGTCGGACCCGCGCGCGTCACGTAGCAACACACAAAAAGTCAGTAGCGCTTCCTTGCAATGATCCAACTGTCTGAAACATGAGCCATTCCTCCTCCCGTAGCGTAAAGAGGCTTTTCCTCGATGGATGGCCTACCGGGCCTTCCCGCCGGACCGAGGCAGGCCGACGGACGCCATAGTTGAGAATTATGAACGAACGAACGCATCTGAAGGCATCACGATAGTAGGCAGGGAAGTGATTGAAGATGAAGGGTCGTGTCACGGTAGATCTACATTCTTGGCGGCAAGGGTCAAAACACGATGCAGTACAACTCAGCAGAAATGAGACGCGTCCCAGCCGCTACAATGCATAATAGCCCATTAATTAATTATAAGCCTGGCCTTGGAAAGAAGGCCCAGCACGGACAGATATTTCTGGTACTGACATGTGAAGCTCCCCTTAGCCGCCGAGGGTGTCCATCCTTTCAATGATGCCTAATGATGGCTGCTGCTACTTTAAAGACATTTCTGTCCTCTATTCATAGATGATGGTGGCAGAGGTCGCGTGCGTGTGCCATTGACGAAAGACGAGGCTGGGGGCCGTCGCCAGGCACGAACACACACTCGCCGACCGACATTTTACACGACGGGAAGAAGCACGACCTAGAGTCTACTACTGCGGGATCTACCCGTTCAGACATGGCGTTCTTGACCAAGGACGTCACGATGCGCGAGCGACGGTCCGTCTCCCGCCATGAACAATAATTTGTCTCGATCATGTTGAAGCGGTGTCGGACCTTGGTAAAAAATTTGATCGTCGCAGGAGAAATGCGAAAATTGCCCTTCACATGTTCGTTCACAATGCAACCCCTCTCATGCACCATGGCGATCAGTGGCTTGGGTCATGTGCACTAGCTTACAGCGAACCACAGGCTTCAGCTTGGCTTGGGCTGAGGAAGAACACGGATGCAGTTTTTGACAAGCATCATTGGAGGTTGGGGGGAGCGATATCACAGACGCCAATGATGATTATCCAGGAAAACCGTTCGACGCCATTGAGAAAAGCCAAGACATCTAGCAGCTTCAAAGCACACCAGGTAAAAGAAACGGTCTGAAGTTCGACTTTGAACGGAAGAGAGTTCTCACCAAAGCGGGAACTAGGCTAACCTGCAGCGACCATTTTAGCTGACAAATGATTCGAGGCTCTCAATTTGAGCGTCTCAACTATCGCCAACTTGACCGTAAAGAAAAGGGACGGGAAATCTCAGACACGGGTTGCCATGGGAAGAGAGACATTCCACCCTTTCTGGCATGAGGATGGGGAAAATTCTCCGTAGATGCGCCGACTAATGTCGAAGCTATCGAGGACTAATCATAGTTCTTTTGGTCAAGTTCCCTTGGTGTTTGTAGGTAATCGCGAGCTGTTGATGGCGTCTTTCTATATCTAGACTATCTCAAAGGGTATTCACCACCCATCATTGCCGGTGCATCGAACCCTTCAGTCTTTCTAAATGAACATATGTCAAATCTCGAAACACATATCTCGCTCTCGTCAGCTTCCGGGTAAGTGCTCTGCAACACGGCCCAAGTCCTCAACATGCGATCCCAGTTCAACTGAGTCAACAAGATCCATTGCAAGTCCACTTCCAAGGCAGAAGATCTATCTGTCTCGAAAACAACGTAAGCAGAATGCTAAACTCCATCAAATATACACGGCTTGGCGGCCTGACTCCGGTGAATATACCCATCCGGATACCAGCGACTCCGGCTCCCTTGCCTCCTAGATCGTTAACCTTGGTGACGATCGATCCTTTGCGATCCATCTTACGGAGGAGATGACTTCTGAGACGTGAATTTTATGAGATGGAGAAGGGAAGGTGAAGGAGGAGAAGATGGGTATAAAAGAGGTCGATGCTCTCGTCTTCAAGTCGAATATCATCACCATCAGCATTCATCGCATCTTCACATCCATCAACACCAACAAAACACCAACAATCACATCTTCAGCACTTTAGAAACCGCCAAAATGCAGTTCAAGCTTCTCACCGCCGTCACCACCTTCCTGGCCGCTTCCTCTGTCCAGGCCGCCATCGCGCCCTCCGACATTGTCAACACCCTCGAAAAGGTCACTGACCTGTCGAGCGACACCAAGGACATTGCTGAGGACATCAGCAACCCAGTCACGATCATCCCCAACGGCTTCGTACGTCCCCGGTGAGAAGAGAAGTGCGAGGAATACACTGACAGGCTTCTAGAAACTGGTCAACAACTTCAAGGACATCATCAGCACAGTGACCGGTGCCATCAGCATGCTTGGCGATCTCCCCAACGACCCTAACTTTCCCGAGGCTGGCCAGACTGACATCTGCGACGCCTTCCGCGAGGTATGTACGACCTCGCCCTGAATACCTACACATGCTGACAATCATGGCAGTTCGTCAAGGTCCACCAAGCGCTCCTCAACGTCGTCATTGGAAAGGATAGCCTTCTCTCGAGTACCCCCGTCGCTAGCATCCTCGCCGCCGTCCTCCGCGCTCTCGAGAGCGGTGTCGACAAGTTGGCCTTTACCATCATCGACACGGTTCCTACCTGCGCCGCCGGCGCCAAGAAGGATCTCGAGGCCCTTGACGGAACCATTGGCGAGGCCATTGATACTTTCTCCTCTTGAATGGACTTTTCCATGAGATGCGAGCTGGCTTTGCTGGGTTGACGCGATGCGAAGGACGGCATTGAGGCAGAGCAACACAGTTCGGGGCATCATGACTTGACGACTAAATCGGTGAGAACTGGAGGGAAGGGCTATGTTACGCTTTCTCGCTCTTGATCCAAGAGCTTCTAAATTGACTTATTTCCCGGGCTTCGTCTTTCTGCAGTGCACGAGACTTCTCATGAAAGTGACAACAGTCCCATTAATGTTCAAATTGACTATGCATTAGTGATATACCGATATAAAACCCACCAAAGCTGACGTTGATATATCGCCAAGCATGATCCGCGTCGTCAATCGCGTATTCATTCTGTGGCTGAGTTGATTTGAGCAAGATTCCATTTGGCCAATTGACAAGCCGGAGGTTCCGAAGATTAGCATCACGTAATCGGCAAAGCGCTGGACCTTGTTGGTTAGTTCAGCCTCCATTCCTCAGCTGGGGGAGGTTGGACATCTCACCTCTTCGAATTCCTTATATCCTTCTATTTCATCTCATCGCGACGTTTGCCTTCGTTGTTTGAAACGTCGGGCCGACGTCTGTGTCTCTCTTTATCCCTGTCGCGTTGTGGAGCTACCCTTGCAAGGCTCGATGAGCAGCCTCTTTGAGAGACACGGCGACCATGGTCATGAGGAGGAGGAACATGGTCATGGTCATGGTCATGGACATCCCAGTGAAGATTCAGTGAGGCAACACTTTCTAGCTTGCCTTTACTGGTATGTGCTGGCGACAGTGTTGGCCGTTGGCTTTGCCTCGAGGCTTATCTCGGCGTGTATTGCCCGGCAGAGGTGAGCACTGGCATGAGAAGAACAATGAGACGGAAGCTAAAAAGATTACAGAATTAAGAGAAGAGATTTAGGTGCGAGTTCGGATGCGTCAGTCTCTGTGGTGGAAAAGTGGCTCGAGACTCCAAAGTATCTCGTCGCGCAGTCAAGTCGACGTACAGCTTGGTTAGCCACTCTACCTCTACGGAAAGCCATCATCATTATCGCATATGCTGCGTTTGTCGCATTCTTGATAACATACAAGTCTATCAAGCATGACGGAAATTTCCTCGAGCGAGTTGGCTTCCGAGCAGCCTGGATCACGGCGACGCAAACCTCACTGCCCTTCTTGCTGGCCGTCCGCGTCAACCCTATCGGTCTCCTGCTGGGCACGTCTTATGAGAGGATCAATTGGTTTCACCGATGGGCATCCCGCATTTTCTTCGCCAGCGCAACCATTCATGGAGGTTTCTTCACCTACGAATGGCTCGCCGCCAACTTCTTCTGGAAAGAGCTGCAGACAGTCAAGATGGTGATACCCGGCATCGGAGCCTGGTTCGTTCTTCTCTGGACTGTCATCTCAACGATTCCCTTCTTCAGACGCATCAAGTACGAGCTGTTTGTACTACAGCACATCCTCTCTGTTGTCTTGTTGCTGGTGCTCCTGGTCCTCCATGTTCCAGATCACCATCTGTTCAGCATCTGGTGCGCCGTGGGCGTCTTTGTGTACGACGTGGTGACACGCTCGGCGAATCCGATCTGGCGCAACATCCGGCTACGATTCTCGGGAAGTCCCTCGGTTCGATGCGCGCACGAAGCCAAGGCCGAGGCGGTCGACGATGAGTTGACTGTCGTAACCGTTCGGAACGTCGGCTTCAGGTGGACCCCGGGACAACATGTCCTCCTCTGGATGCCCACGTTTCGGTGGGAATCACCGCATCCTTTCACCATCTCCAACATTCCGAATGCCGAGTCTTCGATGCAGGATGTTCAGCTGACACTAAAGGCGAAGAATGGACTGACGAGGAGGTTGAACAGTTGGGCTCGAAGGACGGAGATTAGTGGAGGCGATGGCAGTTTGCGGGTGTTCTTGACGGGGCCTTTTGGGTTCGTGCCCAATTGGAGACAATACGACAACTTGGTACTTATTGCGGCTTCCACGGGAGGATCCTTCACAACGCCTATCCTTGAGGACTTGCTCTCATCGCAGTCGCCAGGCTGTGTTCGGAAGATTAGTGCCCTCTTCATCGTCCGACGCAAAGCCCACGCCGATCCATATCTCAAACAGATATGCCGAGTGCTATCCAGAGCCAAGGAGATGGGCATATCTTTGAGGGTCGAAGTCGCCGTCACCAAGGGTTCCAAGGGTACCGCCGAGACAGTACTACATGACGACGTCGACGAAAGCCGGGAGAGGTTGATTGAGCCAGAGTCCCAACAAGCAGGAAGAGGTGCAAGTGTCGAGTTGGAACGCTTTTCGATTGACTCTTCCCGATCATCAGACAGCGAACGAGATAACCAGCTACTAAAGGAAGAAGTAGAACTAGGCTTCGATGGAGGGTATGCCTACGACGCATCATCGATAGAGCATAGCGAGGGACGACCTGACATTGCAACGTTTATCCGGACTGCTGTCGGAAATGTTCCTGGAAACATTGGCGTGGCGGTATGTGGTGGTGATGCGATTGAGAAGGTGACTCAGAAGACGGTTGCGTCGCTTCGAGCGGAGCGCAGTTCGGACGGCCTTGGGATTCATGACATTTTCTTGCACATTGAGCGTTCGGATATCTAATGTTTACTCTATTGTTAATGTCGAATATGATATGATCTTACTTGCCGATGTTGTTGATGCCTGATCCATGTTGAGGCCTGTATAGGCATGGTGTTGAGGATCATGGAGGAGACAGTGATGGGATGGGTGAGTTCAGGACAAGATGAACATGAACAGATGAACAGCACATATCAAGCCTATAACATCTGACCAAACAAAGAATGTGGACCGAGGTGTAAGACGCATCGTCGGTCGAACGCAGTTCTCGACGTCAAGTGTTGTCCAGGTCCAGGGTAGTAGGCCAGAACTCGCAGACGACATACATCAAGGTCATCGACTTCCGGATCCATGTCAACGCCTGATCCCTGATTATAAATGAAGTCCGGGGAAGTGCAAGGGCATGCGGTCTGACTACCGGCGCTAGGGATCATCATGAATGTGCATCTTACCATGCGTGGAAAGGGATGTGGGTTTTGCTAGTTCCATCCCATCTGGTCTCGGACATCTCCCGAACAGGTTAAGAGTTATCAATCGGGGACAGATTTTTGTTCTACGCTCGGTTCCAACGTTAATAGTGACGTCTCGATGAACAAATGAAGGGTACAAATCGGCCGGGGCGATTGAACTTGACTGCAGGTCCACTGTTCACTTGATGAACGTACACGCATATGATAGACCAATGGGCTCAGTACATTGTTCCACCATATCAAACAGTCAAGAAGAGTCATGTTTTAATATTCGAATTCACTTACTCCGTACAATCAGACTGAGACGTATTGAACTGTGTCTTAAAAAGTACATAATGTGGTGATGGGTCTGTTAAGTTGGCATCTACACTTACAGGAGGATCACACTACGAGACAGCAAACCTAATAACAAGACAGCAACTAAAGCACTCACCTAGTGACCAGCATGGCCTCCAAGACTGTCAATGGTTCATCCGCAGACGGCGCCTACAAGGGCCTAGATGCTAACCTCCCGCTTACTCGTGGCATAAGACACTATCGCGTCAATAGACGATGGGAAGAAAACGTAACGCGAGTCCTTGGAGAGAAATTCCAAGATAAGTGGTCCTCCATCTACAAAATGATGTTCGACCTGAAAACTGCGGAACTTATTCGATGCCAATACAGAGAGTGGACGCAGGAGGAGACGGAGCGCGTTGCGCGGCTCATGTGCTGGGGTCTAACCAACGAGGCGATTGGAAAGATTGTCGGGAGAACGGAGCACGCTGTCCATATGTATGTTCGTAGGAACCGGGACATTGTAGATGTCTCCAAGGGGGATGAGGAGCATGTCCTGAACTGCCAAGCCTCTGGTCCTGCTGAGGAGGAGGACGAGGAGGCTTGATGTAATCTGGTGGTGAGATGTTATCGTGGTGAGTATCGCGATTTTGTAAGATAGGCAAGTCGAGTAAGTAGAGCATATTTCTGCATCTGCAGAAATAGCAACGCAGCAAATTGACATGATTCCCCAGATACACACCATCAACAATCCCTTCGGTGATTATTCTCCATGAGCGCTTTGCAAACCGTCCACTTACAGTCAAGTCCAAGAACCTGACCATCTCCAGAGCGCATTACCCCAGATCTAGCAGTCAAACCCTGGACTCCGGGATCATTCCAGCACGGTGATTCGAGGATCATTGCCGAACCTGATCCCGGGGTAGACGAAAAGAAGCACCGACCGACCAGGCTCCGACGAAGAGACCCCGTTCTCGAATTCATGAAATTCATGAGGCGTCCGGAGCCGAGACTTGTTGTGAGCTTTTGCTTGGTCGGTTCATAACCGAATGATGCCGATGTGGTCTGTGCCCATCTCGGCCGGGCGGAAGGTGAGGGGCGCCCAGAGTTGGAGAAGGGGGATCCACTTCCGGCTCGGGCTCGGTTGACGGAGCCCCGAACGGAAGGGCCGGGGGTGGCTGAGGAGGAAAGTGAGTTGATCAGGTAAATTCTAACGAGAAAAGAAGAGAGAAAGAACAAGAATTAAATTAATCGAAGACATAAAAGTGTTGGGCCAGATTACTTTCTGCAATCTTGACTGGTGTGTGATTCAATTGCCCAGATCCTTGGCCCATCAAAGCAGGAATCAGGCCATTGCCAACACCCATCCCTACGGCGTTAGATCCCATCGCCGATGCACCTTTTTTCTCGGAGATCTCACCCTTATTCGAGCGGTGGAGGATACCTTGTAGTAACAGTAACTTGCCTTCCCGCATCATCTGGAAGGGATGCATCACCAGACGGAGTTGTAAACCCGAAGCAGCCGCTGTCAAGCTGCATGTGGCGCAGCATGCGGGGTCTTTTGTTCAGCACAGAGAAAACTTCCCTTACCCCCGCCGCTTGTGGCTGAAATGTACCTCGTGGGCTGAGGCCAGGGTGGAGGGTACCTGGCAGATCCACTAAATTTGGAGTAGAGTCCCCCAAAATCTGCCACCGCGTGGTTTGAACCGTCCACTAAAGCGCGCCACAGAGACAGCACGTAAAAAAAAAAGACCGCCCACCGAGGGGTGGGAAGGAAGCTCCACAGTCTCGTCACCCCGACGAACTAGTCCGGCCTTGGAGTTTGTGTTGCCGCATTCTGGTCTTCTTCTTCTACCTCCTCTTCCTCCACTTCTTCCCTTCTTCTTCTCTCTCCTCCTCGACTCTCTCTCCGTGTTGCTTCTTGGACAAATCTCCGCTCCTCCTGTCTTTCTCCCGGCGTTTCCTCTCATAGCTCTCTCTCTCTCTCTCTCCATCATGGCGTCCCCTGTCGCATCCGCTGCCCTCAAGGCGCGCGTTCGCAATCCCGCCCTCCTCAAGAAGCTGGCCCGACCTGAGGATCTGATGCACCATTTCCCCAATGGCGCTTATATCGGCTGGTCTGGCTTTACTGCCGTCGGTTATCCCAAGTAAGTCTTGTTTACTGCTGAAATCGCAGAGTTCTGCGTGTCCTTTTTTTTCTGAAAGCTCGCCTTCTCTTATCCCGGTTGGAATACGGCTCCCCACCGGCTATAGAGTGACCTCTCATTACCGAGCATTGACACAAAAAACTGTGGGATCATGAGCTGACCAGGTCGTTCCCATGACAATAGGAAGGTCCCTGTCGCCATGGCCGACTATGTCGAGCAGAACAACCTCCAGAGCAAGCTCAAGTACTCTCTCTTCGTTGGCGCCTCGGCCGGTTCCGAGACTGAGAACCGATGGGCCGCTCTCGACATGATCAACCGCCGAAGCCCTCACCAGGTCGGCAAGGACATTGCCAAGGGCATTAACTCTGGACGCATCAACTTCTTCGACAAGCACCTGTCCATGTTCCCCAGTGACCTCGTCTACGTATGACCTGAGCCCGCTTCCTTCGGCTCCACCGGCCAGCCCTCCTCGGCCTCGCCTTAATCTCACACCGAGGTTGCGAAAGCTGTCTGGGAAGCAATTGAGCTGACTTTTGTTGCTAAATAGGGCTACTACACCAAGGACCGTGCCAACTCCAACCTCGACGTGACTGTCGTTGAGGCTACTGACATTCTCGAGGATGGCAGCTTCGTGCCTGGTGCCTCGGTCGGTGCCACCCCTGAGCTCATTCAGATGGCCGACAAGGTATGTTATCTCTAGCTAGTCCCCGCTATCGCTGGTCAGGCCACGGGGACAGGAAAATAGAGACAGAGGGGCTCACAATTGCGCGCCTGCGCCCGTCTAGATCATCATCGAGGTCAACACCGCCATCCCCTCTTTCAAGGGTCTCCACGACATCACCTTCACCGACCTTCCCCCCCACCGCAAGCCCTACAACATCACTGCCGTCGAGGACCGCATCGGATCCCCCTCGGTTAAGGTTGACCCCTCCAAGGTTGTCGCCATCGTCGAGTCCGACTACTGGGATGCCACCGGCCCCAACGCCCCCGAGGATGAGACCTCTCGCCAGATCGCCACCCACCTGATTGAGTTCTTCGAGCACGAGGTCGCCCAGGGCCGCATGCCCGAGAACCTTCTGCCTCTTCAGTCCGGCATTGGCAACGTCGCCAACGCCATCGTCGGTGGTCTTAACGAGTCCAAGTTCAAGAACCTCAAGGTCTGGACCGAGGTTATCCAGGACACCTTCCTCGACCTGTTCGACTCTGGCAAGCTCGACTACGCTACCGCCACCTCGATCCGATTCTCCCCCGATGGTTTCAAGCGCTTCTACGACAACTGGGACGCCTACGCCGACAAGGTCCTCCTCCGAAGCCAGGCCGTGTCCAACGCGCCCGAGATCATCCGCCGTCTCGGTGTTATTGGCATGAACACCCCCGTCGAGGTGGACATCTACGCCCACGCCAACTCTACCTGCGTTAGCGGCTCTCGCATGCTCAACGGTCTGGGTGGTTCCGCCGACTTCCTCCGCAACTCCAAGTACTCCATCATGCACACTCCTTCCAGCCGACCTTCCAAGACCGACCCCAACGGTGTCTCTTGCATCGTGCCCATGTGCACCCACATCGACCAGACCGAGCACGATCTCGACGTGATCGTCACCGAGCAGGGTCTCGCCGATGTTCGCGGTCTCAGCCCCCGCGAGCGTGCCAAGGTCATCATCAACAAGTGCGCGCACCCCAAGTACCAGCCCATCCTGAACCACTACTACGACAAGGCCGAGTTCGAGTGCCTCAAGAAGGGCATGGGTCACGAGCCTCACCTGCTCTTCAACGCCTTTGACCTCCACAAGGCCCTCGCCGAGGAGGGCAGCATGCTCAAGGTCAAGCCTTGGTAAATGTGCATCCGACGTGTATAATTAGCGAGAGAAAAAGAGGGAGCGGGCGGAGCAAGGTAGTCAGTGTGGGACCCGGAAAGGAATGATTTGGGTACTACATATTGGGCCATATAGAGTTTTGATGATATTCCCGGCACAATTGAGCATTGATTTTGACCATTTACTGTCTCCATTTGTTTTGTACCGATTATCGGCCCCGTCGGTTCCGACTTGGAGGTCCCTGGCTCCGACTCGGAGTTTTATCGTCTTCAAGGTTTCATTAGCGCCATCTGCCCGACACTTGTTGAGAACGACGTCATTCGGAAATTCGGGCTTTTGACAAGCGTCGTGTCACAGCATTTTGCATCGCGGGGTCACAACGCCGGGTTTCCGCTCACCTGACATAGTTTCTCGGAGCTTGATCTGAAGTCCACGAATTATTCTTGAAAATTTCTGACTACAAGAGGCGTTTCTCTACTTTTCTAGATGCATGTATAGCTTCAGTCAATGGGTTTTGTCGCATTGATTGGGGTCTTGCACTCGGATCTACTTTATGTTGGTCTGAGGCCGAGACGTGAGATTGAATCCATGAGACATTGTGTGATTGGGAACATGTCCGTGACGTGAAGGTATCTGTTACTTGATAGTACCCCCAGAAGGATGCGTGTCACCTTGCCCTGTTGTGACTAAATGATATTAGGTGATTAGCATCGTGTTCAAAGTTAATATATACGCCAATTAATAGTAGTTTGGTAATTCGCCGAGATTCTATATCTAAGCTGCCTAAACTACCATATAACTCTTATTAATTAATACTAATAGCTATAATATAAACCTCTATAAGTTAAACTTTTCTACCTTTAGGACTAAAACCTTCCTCTTCCCGATAAGTTAAGTCACTTAAGTAGCTTAAAACCTTAATCCCCCTTAAGCTCTAATAATATCTCCTCTAAGACCTATCCTCTAGCTTTTTTATCTTAATACTTTAAGAATTTTATTATTAATTTAATAAGTAATATTAATTATAATAAGCTATTAACTTAGCTTATATTATTTTATATATTAATAATAAAAAAATATCCCTTAAGCTTTATAGCTATAAGCTCTTTAAGTTATTAAAGGCCTTATAGTTCTTAGTATTATATAAAATACCTTAATACTTAAAGTGTCTTTATATACTTTAATATTATAAAAAATACCTTATTAATTAAAATAGCTAATTTAATATAATAATATATATTAAGGTTAGCTTATTAATTATTAAGTAATATTATTATATTAATATTATATATTAAGAACCTTATTATATTATTTTTAATTTAGTTTTTTTTATATAACTTAAAGGAAAAAAAAAATATTAATTTCTATATATAATAATAAGGTCTATAAGGTTTATAGGGTTATATAGCTA
>NKCI01000272.1:0-43848 GCA_003946985.1 Fusarium duplospermum | reverse complement strand
AAGGTTTAATAAAAAGTTTATTAATATTATTTAAAGTAAAGTTTTAAAATATAAAAATAATATATATAATATATAATGTCACGAAAAAAAGAAGCCAGGCCCTAATAGCCCGTAACCTTAGGCCGTGAGGCTAAAAGGTTAGCTATGCGTATCTTAGTTAGATGCTTATAGGGTAATTGGGCCCTATAGGGGCCCTATAGGGGCTCTATGGGCTTGCCCGTAGCATATAAACTTAAATAAGTAACCTAGTTAAATTACTAGAGAATATAAATACTATATATTAATTAGTAGTTCTTATTTATTAATAACGCACCTAGCGCCTAGCTATACCTTGTTAGAAGTAGCTTTCACTCGTCCTGTGTGATTATTACCATGTGGCGCTCATACTTTTATTACCCTATGTTCCCTGCACTATCGTTAACGCGGGTCTAGAACCCCCTGGGCTTATCTGGGGAGACAGACTAGCTAGGGTCTAATCTACTGGGCTGAGTCAAACAAAGTTGGGCTGAGTCCATGGACCGAGTTAGAAGTGTACCATCGTCACAATGAATTGTTAGCAAGGCCATGTACGCTCTATCATGTCATCAGACTACAAGATAATATAAGAGGAAGTAATTGCCAGCTCTATCTTCGCCGAGCAGGGACCCATAAGAATCGTTTCGTTCACAATATCTTCCCCAACACCCGTTCCCACCAACTTCCATAACAAATTACTCGCGGTCAATATGGCAGATGTCTCAAAGACTTCTCCTGGACATAGTGAGAAAACCGGAGATGAACTTTGTTCAACAGAGTCTCACATTCATGGCGAAGTCATCGACAACGAGGCTGGCATGGCCCGTCTGGCAGGCGGCAAGCAGACATAGCGCCATCTCCGACCTCGCCATATTCAACTGATGGCTCTTTCTGGTGCCATTGGCACAGACCTTTTTGTTGGGTCCGGATCTGCCCTCGCCAGAGCTGGACCCCTGGGTCTTCTCCTGGGATACATGGTCTACTCGCTGCTGGTCTGGTCCACCTTCAACGCTATGGGAGAGATGTGTGTTTGGCGTCCCATCGACGGCTCCTTTGTGGTCTTTGCCCACGCCTTCTTAGATAATGCTTGGGGGTTCTCTCTTGGCTGGCTCTACACTGTTACTAACTCCCTCTCGGCGGCTGGAGAGGTTGCTGCGGTTGCTGCCATTATAAACTTCTGGACAGACGCGGTCAACAACAGTAAGCTCTGGCCTGTTATTATCCTTTCAACTACTGTCCTCTCCGTCCTAGAAGGTCGCCAACACAAAACCAGAACTAACCGGGTTATAGCCGTCTATGTTGCCGTCATTAGCTCATCTCTTCTCGCTCTCAACATCTTTGGCGTCCGCATTTATGGAGAGGGTGAATTTTACTTCTCCCTATTCAAGATCTTTCTCATCCTGGGGTTGCTTGTCATGACTTGTAAGCTTTCCCCATACAAATCCCTCCAAGGGTTTGAATAAGCGCCTACCAACCAGTGCGAGCTGACACAATTGGACCAGTTATTATCATGGTGGGAGGAAGTCCCCAAGGAGACGCCATCGGTTTTCGATATTGGAAGAATCCGGGACTTTTCAATGAATATATTGCGGATGGCAGCTGGGGTAAGTAAATGATTTCCAATCTGACCCCCTCGAGCCAAGGAATTCACTCTTACACCCCGGTCTTTGATAGGACATTTCCTCGGCTTCTGGTCCGTTTTCATACAAGCCGCCTTTGCCTTTGGTGGCCCAGACTATATCGCCATGTCTGCTGGTGAGACCCGAGCCCCTCGTCGTGTTCTTCCTTCGGTCTTCCGCCGCGTCATCTACCGACTCGCCGTTTTCTATATCCTTGGTGTTCTTGCAGTCGGCATCCTCGTTCCTTACGATGACCCAAACCTGGGTTCCAACAAGCCCGGTGCTGGAGCTTCCCCCTTCGTCATCGGTATCACTCGTCTCGACATCCCCGTCCTCCCTCACATTATCAATGGTGCCCTTCTCATCTCAGCTTGGTCTTGTGCCTTGGAGCTCTACTTCGCTTCCACTCGAGCCTTGTACGCCCTGGCAGTCGATGGAAAGACTCCCAAGTTTATGCTCTTTACTTGGCGAGGCGTTCCGACTTTTTGTGTCATCGCCGTCTAGCTTGTCACTTTGATCGCCTTCATGTCGGCCTCGAATAACTCCCTTACTGTTTTTACCTGGATTACAAGCATTGTCGGATCAGCCAACCTACTCATCTACTGCATTTTCCACGTTACATACATTCGATTCCGAGGTGCCCAGATGGCCCAGGGCATAACCGATGACCAGCGGCCTTGGTTCCGCCCGAAACCAGTACTAATTCTCCATCGTATCCCTCTTCTTTTACCTCATCATTTTTTTCACAAACGGGTTCGTTGTATTCACCACTGGCAACTGGTCTATCTCCAAGTTCCTCTTCGCCTACTTCCCCTTTGTTGTCTTCATTCTCACTTATGGGGGCTACAAACTGATCAAAAGACCTGCTATGGTTCCTCTTCACGAGGTCCCGCTTCATGCTGGTCGCACTGATGCCCATATGGATGATGGTTTTGTAGAGTCCGAACCAGTCACCTGGTATCAGAAGTTCAACAGGTGGCTCTGGGGTTAAACCTTGACTCTGTCAAGCTAAGTTTGATAACACAAAATTCTTTGTGCTCATGAAGTAGAAAGCATAGCCGCAAAACTGTCATATCGTCTTGATCGCATTAGACGATCGTTTTTCTATAGTTAATGAGAAGGTCCCTCCTTTTATTTTTTGACGTCCTTTTCTCCGGTCATAAAACAGGCATCACAGACCCAGCACTACCTCTTAGTTGTTGTCCTTTTAAACCTTCACGTCATGATTTTCTCATATCCTATCGGTATAACTAGGATTCGTGCTCCTAGCACCTCGGCATAGGAAGGTCCAGAATGGCCAAGGATCAATGTTCATTAACCTGATACGGTAGTTTGGATCCCATTTTCAGGTCGGCAAGAGAATTGCCGGCTTGTAAAATCTCGTTTCCGTACCCTTTGTTACATGCTAGAAACTGCTGGGAGATGACCACTCAAGCCAACCTCGGCCTATCTTCTTTGTCGGTCAACTCTAACTGCCCAAGTCCATCCTGGTATTGCATGGTAACCTCTGATGCTCTTCCCATTTCCGCAATCTTGCCAGTAGCCACAACGGCTTGCAGCTTGGCCTTGAAAGCTCCGACTGGAGCATGAGCAAGCGTTGCAAGTGCACTATCTTTCCAAGCACGTCTCTTCATCTGCTGAGTGTCCCAAATAGATAGCGCAGCAAATATAATACCCACGGCGAGCGTTGCGGCCGGAAATCCGAGAAACTCCCATTGAACATGCGTGATGACAATTGTCGTAGTAGCGTTGCCACGAGCTGTCGATGATGAAGAGAACTCTCGATCTCGCATCCATTTGGTCAAGCTTAAAGCAACGTTTTCAAATGTCAAGGTGATATTGCCTGTCTCACCCATCCCAGTCATAAGGCCTGGGGGTTTTGGGCCTCCCAACCCAGGGTAGATGTATCTCCCGGACTTGGCGGTGCAGTTAGGCCCTGATAGGCAATCTTGTAGAGTAAATCCACCTTTGAGATTCTTGAGTACCGAAACGATGGACTCTTCCGTGATGTTGAAGGAGACTTGGGATAGGTTCTTTAAGCGGGAAGTGTAGTTCTCATCAATGACAGCAATCTGGAGGTCACTAAGATCGTCGATTCAAGCTCCGTCCATATCCAGCGTTTCATTGGCGTAGTCAAAGAATTTCTCGACCTCCTTGTTGTGATGTGATGGGCGATTCCTTCTCTTCCAGGACGATACGACTTTCTCATGTAGGATGCCCTCCTCGACAACAGCCTCGTACTCATTGACACAGAAGTAGAGGCTACATTCGTGACTCGTGACTGAAGTATCCTCCCAGATACTGTGGTTCTTTTGCCAACTTTCGTTCGCCTGCAGGAATTGGACTGCTAACAGCATTGTATCGAGTTCACCAAATGAGACTGTATGCCCCGGGTTCGTTGTGACTTTCGCTGTCAAGTACGTGTCCGGACACCCGTCTCTTATTGCAGGACACCGTGGTTGTCCGAGGCAATTTGATAATTCAAGCCCGACTTGGGGGAGCCTATGTTTGGTGATTGATATTCTCTGACCTCTCATACCCATGTTGGCTTCCATGGCCTTGTTGCTAACATCTGGTGCATCATCTCCAAACTTCCCAGGAAAGGCGACCTCAGGAACCGTGATGATACGGGTCGTTTTCTTGATACGTTCCGAGAGGTCAAGGCAGCTGGAACAAACGGCGAGTGAAGCGTAGTTGTCCCATGAACAGTTTCCTGTCGTATATGTAAACGCCGGCCAAAGGTTTTGCGTCTTCACTAACGGAGAGAATCCGCTCCATATAGCTGCCGCTAGGCCCATGTCATCCTGAATTGCGCTTGTGACCAAGTTGCTCTGGTAAAACAGCTTTTTGTCATCTGGCCCTGGGAATTCGATCCGCCCAAGTCCTCGAACATCTGAGTAGGCTGACCAGAATCCAGGGTCTAGAAACGAAGACCTTGCAATTTCTGCCAGTGCGTTTGGATTCTGGGGATTGCTCGAGTTGTATAGAGAGCCGTAGTCGGTGCTACTTACTACAGTCGGTTGATCTTCCAACGTGAGGATAGCCTGAATGAGGGGCTCATAGGCAAGGAGGAAGATACTGGTGAAAGCCCCTAAAACAGCCCAATGTCTATCAGATCCATCAGTTCCTTGAGCGTCAACTTGGACACTGGGGTTGAATTAAAAAGTCAAGCACAAAACTCATGGTCGTCGTAAAAATGACCTCATGAGGCGAGGACTTCCCCATGGCCCTCGACTAGCGGCATCAAACCGTTCAAAGTCGACCAGGGGTTCTACGTATCTTGTAGCCCAGTTCCACTTTGCCTGAGATAGGCACATGCTGATGACGAACGCGAGATAATCTCGAGAAATTCCAGAGAGGATAGAGACAAGTGCATTAAGGGAGAGTGGGAACTGGGTCCATTCCGATATTGGCTTGCCGTCGTAGGCCAAGAGCAGGTAGAGGAGTCCAGAGAAGGACCCGAGACAAACACATAGTGCAAATAGTTCAAGCCACCAAGAGTTGATGAAGCTGTGAGCCACCTCAAGCTCGTGTTTGCGTGGAACTGGCGTTGTCGCTGATGAGGAAGATGGGGGCGGTTCGTCGGAGCGCAATGGGGAGACAGGCTGAGTGTCAAGCTCTGGTGTACGCTCTAAAATCAAAGCATCTTGGGGCAAGAGTGAAATGTATTCAGGAGAAGGAGTAGACTGCGTCATGGTCACTTGTGCTCCTTTGGCAGTAGAGATCAGCTTGAAAAGGAAGATTGCAGGACGAAAATCAAGAGAAAAGCTGAGATGCGGGGAGAGGGGATTTTATGCGGTGAAAGTGCAAATCCCCCTGCTTGAAAGCTGAAAATCCCCAATGTTACAAACTGTTGCACGGTAGATGGGAAACGCGGACCTGGCCAATCGTTTTCCACATTATAAGCCACTGGGCCTTTATGGCAGCCTCACTATGGTGCCCCTCAAAGTCCGGAAAGCCATGTCTCACAGTAGACAAGGGCACAGAAGAAGGGTGAGGGCCCAGTGTTGTCCACATGAGAGGTTGTCGCCTACTGAGTTAGCTGCGCCTATATGAGGGCAGATGATCACGAAGCTCCATCGTGAAGAAAAGGTACAGTTGCAAGATGGTAGCTTGATATAGTCGACCTACCTATTTTGGATATTCTCGATACTGGGAATTCTCAGTGAAAAGTTATATCATATGAAGGAAACTCGGAATTCTAGGTCAAATATAATTGGAATCTTCAAATTGCTTGAGATTAACATAGTCGTTATCAGGGGGTCTCAGAACTCCCAACAAGAACTTATGGTCAGTACAATCGATATCACAGCGGAAGCCAAATGGCCTATTGCGCCTGCTTATCCATTATCTCTTTGTACCGTGACCCTGCCGGGACAAGGATTGCACGGTACGAGGAAAGTAAACCGGCAACGTTACCTGTTTAACTACCTTAGGTTGAGAGAAACATGTTTCAATAGCAGCGGAATAGGGAGGGGCAAAACGCATGTAACCTCACGATTGGTTATACGACGGAATATGTGTGGACTACCTGGGCGCCTTGTAGTCTCAATAATCTTCTGGTTCGGTTATCCCATCGAGGGCGGGGCTTCAACTATAACAAAGAATATATTTCCAATACATCATAGCATCATATCTCAATGCTAACATAGTGGCCTTTTTTTAGTCTTCCTATAACCTGCAGTCGAAGACTCATACGTAGTCTCAATATTCAAAGACTTATTCAATAGCATCTCAAGTGATTTTTATTTCCGATATTATCGTATGAGGTGAAAACGAGCATACTGTGCACTGAACAACACATATCAGATTGATGTCCAATTTCCCCAAGCATTTACATGCTTCTGCCTCCGAATCTTTCGTGTGCCATCAGGCAGAATCTCCAAATACTCATTCAAGCCCGGTCTATGCCCAACCTCCTTCTGCTTCGCCCTGGACGTTGCCTCTGCTGCCTTCTCCCTCGCCGTTGGCGGCCTTGTCGGCAGAGGACTGCCACGTCCGCGCGCCTTTTCAACGGCGAGATAGAAGCCTAGATCGTCCTGTATTTGGCGTAATTGTTCCGATGAAAGACCAGAAAGTTGTTGATGGGTAGAAGAAGGGGGAGTCACTGAAGAGGACGATGCAGTCAGAGTAGTTGCTGCATGCGTGAATGTTGGGACATGATCCCGAATCCGCTCGCATGTCCAACACTGGCACAATTCAGAGACAACCTGGACATCCTTCGTCGCAGAGCCGAAGGATGTGCTCTCGAATGCGGGAGCTTTAGACCCGCTACTCCGGCTGCAGTTCTTAATCTCTTGCCGAAATAGACGGTAATGGTTTGGAAGCAGTTTGTGTGTCCGCCAAAACAGGTTAATGCCAAATGGCACTTCTATCCCATTCCTACCGGGCGAAGTTCCTTTTAGCTGATAGTCCGAGTATTCCACACTAGCCCTCATCAATGATCCAGCGAGAGCAGGAGAGCGTATCCAGAGCAAGCTATGCGCGTCGTCAATAAAACTCTCTTGCTTCTTGACTTCGGCAAAAATATCAGCTTCAAATGACCGCGTCCCACCCTCAGTATAGGCCGGTGGGCTCTCCAGGTAGGTCAGGATGTCAGAAGACTGAGCTGACAAAGTGGTGAAGAGGTTCTGTGCGGTACGAGGTAGTTCAAAGTGGAATCGGTCCATGTCAATAACGTCGCGGATTGCCAGCCAGGGAAAGCAGAGGTGCTCAAGCCGAGCAACCTGACGCTCATGATCACGGCAAGCGGTGTTGTACGCATCCGAATCGAGCATGAAGGCGTACCAAACGAGTAGCACGTCCAAGGGCGGGAGGTATTCTTTGGTCAGCTGGACCATGACCTTATCGCCGGCATGGTGTCCGTACGCCGCAACATGGACTAAGACGTGGTCAATGTTGGTCCACCAAACCGCGAACCGGGAGACGGCTAATCTGATCAAGAGGTCCCATCTTTGGGACTCGGGAAGTCTGGTTGTTCCAGTCGAGGGGACGTCGTCTTTGGGCTTCTCGGAATAAGCTGGCAGGCCATGGACATCAACCTGAAGTGCGCTCGCTTCAAGCCGCAAGATCCGAAAACATTCAAGCAGCGCTAGATGCACGGCCGCATGGCTAATATCTGGACAGGCCAAGATGGTCGCTGCATTTCCCGCCTCTGCATCGGCAGGGGAAAATGCATTCACAAAGATGCTAGGCTCCGGGATAACGGTCTGCTTGCCGCCAGGCTTGCAGCTTGAGTATAAAGACGGTAGCTTCCAAGAATGAGGGTCGACGTCAGCTTGGTTTCCAGAGATTACTCCACGGAGGCGATTGAATAGAGGCATGTCGTAGGTGCTTGAGGGTTTTTAAGGTGGGAAAGACAACTAGACGGACTTTTAAAAGATGATGAACGAGCATTAATATCCTCAGCACCGTCTCCCACGACCATTTCTGCCTTGAAAGGGGCGCAATCCGACAAGTGCTTCTCTGTGCTCAGTAGGCTGGGCAGCCTTGCAGGGATGCAAAGAGCAATATACGATGGGGCACTCATGCTCCTCCTGATAGAGCACTATCTGACACCCCAGTGAATTTGCCCAATCATAGTTATGGTCTTACGCTGCGCTCATCACCGAAAGTGCGGCTTTTGTAGACCCCTGTAAGCGATAATGCAACTTTCTCCACAAGACGGATCTCCTGCGCCTCAAAACAGAGAAGACGGGAGCTTAACTTTGATTGCACGGCATTGTGGCAGTGCGCGAATGAGCCCCATAAGCGCAGGGGAAGCCGACTGAATCTCCAGGAAGGCAAGTGAGATATCCAATCGGCACAAGTCTACATGATGTACGACACAGGTCGCTCGCCGTTCAACTCGAGACCTCCCTTGACTCGTCGCCTCCTTTCATCAAGCCAATACCTCCAACGTTCGTACTTCTCTTTCCGATCCGCAATGAACTCAGGCGTCATCCCCCAATCTCGGATTTTATGCCCCTCAATCAACTCTTCCATTCCGAACCGCCTATACTCCGACCCGCTCAGATTGAGCACGATGCCAACCATGACGTTCTCCCATACTATCATCCCGTAATTCATAGTGTGGTAGTCAAGGCTTAGAATATTGCCCAGATGACTGGCCACATACATGGCAAGCCGCTCTTCAGGTTTGATAGTCTCGCCAGAGAAGAACGCCCTGGCAAAACGTCGACGTGGTTTATTGCCTCGCTCGAGTTCTCGGTCTGCACATGCGATACTCTTGTGGGAAGCTCCATCTGTTGGTTCAAGAATATTGACGGTAATGTCCTCGATGAAGTATTCATCATGGTGTCCTAAGTCACCCGGTCCCTTTTGAAGAACTCCCGTTAATAAATGATAGAATGACCACGCAGCTCCTTCTGGCCCGCCATCCCCGCCACTGAAGCTCATGCTACCTCGGAAGCGGGGATCTATGTCATCGGTGGGATCAAAGAGTCGGAATGTGGCGTTGATAGACTTGATGTACTTCGTTCGCGGTAGAACCGGGATATGCCAGGCAGGCCAAAGGCCACAATCCTTGACAAACATGATGTCAACATAGTAGTCGGCGGGTATGAGGTTGAGGACCTCCCGGACATCGTCGTTGAATTGTTTGTTCACCAGGAGGAGGCCGAGGGCGGGATTCTCCGGCTGGATGTACCAGATTCCGTTGTCACGAATCCCACGACTTCGGGCATGCTGAGTGGCCGAGGGAGAGGTAGGCGACGTAGCTGGAGAGCAAATGGCAAGATCTTTGATCTTCTGACGAATCTCGCGAGGGAGTTGGGGCAGGCTCATGACTTGAGTTCAATATTAGGGTTTGTTTGGTTGTTGGTAACGATGGCACTTCTCTCATGAGACAAAGGAGTGCTGACATCCATGGTAAGCAAGAGAAGCATTGTGTTGGAAATAAATAATCCAACCGGTGATGGTGAGTCAGCAGTCTCGTTGCCGAATGACTGGGGTTAGCCTGCAAATCCATTCACGTGAACCTGGCTTTAGAACCCGCCTTGGCACCAAGCAGAAATGCATGATGCTTTATGACCGCCAACTGGATCCTTCTGTGTCAAGATCGACTGTGAATACGAGACGTTTCGTTTTTAGTGACAGAAAAAGAGGTTCTTGAACAAAGAGAGGGTCCAGTAGTTTTGACCTCTGCCGGGACCGTGCTTTGCCGACGTATGTGTATAGCTGCACTTCTTGTTATTATTATCCATGACGTACTATTATCCATGATGTACTTAAAAGAGCCTACAATGCCGTCAAAACTCTCCAAGATGTCAAACTGACAACCCCGTTGTTCGCTGTGCCTGGGCCTAATCTTTGGTAGTTGTTGCGAGAAGAGATTCGTTTTTATGTAGCAGTGTCAATCGTTTGTGGAATTGACTAGACCTTGAGTCAGGTATGTGTGATCAAGCGCTAGGTTTGGCCTTTATTAGGAGGCTGGTAGGTTCCTAAACACCGCCAGGATTGCAACCTCGTGACCTAAAGTGAGACAGCCCAGAAGATCGCCTGTCAGAGTTAATTCGTTCAAGATAGTTACTCAAAGTTGGCAGAGCCCCAATCACTTGATTACAGTGTCAGATAACCAAGACAGATGTTGGTAAAATTACCTGGATATCTACGGACAACAGTAGAATCATACTACTGGCACACTTGACAGATGGAAAAGAAAGCCACATGTGGCCATGAAGGTCAAGTTAGCTATCTCGTGGAACTTGGCTAGCAATGAGCGGTAGTGAAGAGAAGGAAGAAGAGCAAAAAATGCTGGGCCATGCCTTGCAAAAATGCAAGTTTGAGCAATTACGCTCCCCCGGGAAGGCTCGAACTTCCGATCTCCCGATTGTCTGCTGATAACAGTCGGACGCTTTAGCCAACTAAGCCACAGGGGATTGGGATGATGTTGTGACCTCATTGGTTAGAACTTGATCATCAAGTGGAATGCATCACTTGAGCGAGTCAATGTGTTTGCTACCCCAAGATGAGAAAAGGTACTGGTAACCATGTTGCGTTTCTATAAGCTGGAATATCCCAAAAGAGCATATTATCGCGCATCGATAGTGGAGTATAGGTAGAAGGATGGGTGATGTAGATCTCGTATCCACAAGTCCTCACCACAGGCGCATCTATGAACAGCATCAGACATGTTTACAGCCTCAAACCCAAGTCAGTAGAGATCCACGAGCGCAGAATAGGCCCGGTTGAAGAGAGGATTTATCCATAAGCTCAATGGAGAAGAAACTGACCTATGATATCACGGATAGTTGTGCTAATTCTACAGATCAAATTTGCTGATATCATTTGTCACCTCATTCTGTTCGCCCAAATCATCCCCATCTGACCGTTCCCCTCTCCAGTCAGCGGTCCAAAGCGAGCCAACCCCTGGTTTGGTATACGCAGATTTGTTATTATACCTATGATCACGATCTTGTAATAGATACCTTAAACACCCATGTTGGGCTTTGTCCGCTAGAAAATATGGTAGCTGCTGGTGAATTTCCAATCCAACAGGCAAAGCGGGCGCCAACCTTGGAGCTAGCTAGTGGTGGTGACTTGGCTACCTTTGGGAACAACAAGGTGTTAGTCATATTTCAGCAACAAGACCGGTAAATGCAAGTTTCAGTGCCTTCATTCAGCACCATCATGCTCATGCTCTGGCGCATTTAGAACCTGGTGAAGCATCGGGGAAGGCGAGACGATCAGTGGGATCCGCAGTTGGCTCAAGGGCTGCCCTGTCGAAGGGGGCGTCACCAGGGTTGAGAACACTGCCATGATCAGCTATTACTCGTATACCGAGGAGATAACTTACCCATCAATAATATGGGCGACACCGTTGAACAGGAGGACATTGGTAAAGACAATCTTTGCGCCGTTCACCCACGCGGTCCCATCCTCGGCCACTGTAAATGTCAAGTCGGCGCCCTGCAGACTTCGCAAGGTGAACCGAGAGTTTCCGGCACCATTTTTCGTAGTTCCTCTTGAACTTGAACACCGATGGTTGTATCGGTAGGCGGTAAAGTGAAAGCAAACATTGCAGCGAGTTTAGTTGGCGTTTCTGCCCGTAAAGACTCCAGCCACCATCTTGTCGAACTGCCGCTAGGCATGGACACGGGGGCCCAAAGCTGCCTAGCAGTGATCGAGCACACTTCAAGAGATCTTATCTGACACCCGTGATCAAGGTGCGCGTCTATGAATGCCAGGCAATTATGCCCAGATGGTACAGAGGTCTTCGCTGTCGAGTTTCCATGGCTAGACGCTCCGTGTATTGAAGACTCGGCTGTCTCCAGTCTCTCCTGTAACCCTTTGACTTCTCCCTCTAGGTCCAAGATGCGGTCCCTTTGCCATTCTCTAGCAGCAGGGACACAAACAAGTCCAAAGCGTGCGCATCGTTCACAGACGCTGGGTTCGACGATCGAGGGTTCGCACTTGGCCTTCAGGTCATGGCTTGATAGGCACGAAGTCTTTTGCCCATTTTTAGTCCCTGATGGACAGCTCTCAGGGTGATATGCCTGAGGTTTAGTCCAGAGTAGTCTCGGCACTGGGTGTGGGTGTGAAACTTGGAAAGAGTTTGCCAGAAGGGTCAGTGGGTGAGGGGGAAAATGATGGACGGGAGGGGGACGAAGCGTCACGTGGCGGAGGGGATGGCCCTCGCCGAAATGATTACAGAGAGATATGATTAAGTCCGTCCATACTACCTGGTAGTGTTGCGAGTTGACAGCCATGTCATTGGCCAGATGTCAGCTTGTGAGGTGGCCTTGCAGCGGTGGTACTGGCGCGCACAGTGACACAGGAGATTTAGAGCCATGTCCACTTACTCGAGAGCCCGGCCAATTCGAGGAGGAAAGCCATCACTTCGCCCTAGGGTATCTAGCTACGTCAAGACCGTCAAATCACCATCGCCATATCATCTAGGTGAAGTCGGCCATGATGCCTGCCTCATTTTCACGTATCGGAACCTCTACTTGGCTTGATCCTTCCCCTTTCTAAATGTGGCATGATGAGAATGATGATCAAGGATGAAAGATTGGGAAAATGGTCAGAGACTTGTGATTTGGCATAGCAATAAACACGAGATGCTTCACAAAGTCTGTGTGGTTGCTTCTTACTAAGAGCTATGATCGCGGTACTTTACACCCCTTCCGACTCGCTGGGCGCTAGAGCTTTCTTGAGAATATGGATAGTAATGTCTAGAGATGCAGGTTTTGGTGACGTTGCTCTGACTTCTGGGCTGGAATATCCACTCGCTAGAGTTATTGATTCCTTTTGTTGTATTATAGGCCGTAATGATGTCAAATACATCAGCCACAACAGCAAAAACACAGCTCTCAATACATGACGGTACCAAAACCCAATACCGTAAAACACCGTAGCGTAATTATTTTGGCTTCTATGGTAATGGCCACAAAGCATCATATGTAAAGGTCTTCTGTGCAAGATGACACTTTTCCCTGTATTGATTGCTTATGCGCACAAATATAGGTTACGGTACTATCTGCTGTCGAAATTCCTGCAATCAAGCTGACAACTTGACTCGGGGTACGAAATTGGTGTCAGGTTTGATTGCATGGCTGGCATGGCTTCACAGTTAATCAATGGCCTATTGCTGGCCGGAAAGGCTAAGAAGGATTGCATGTGAACTAATGGCAACTAGAAATGCGTAACTGTGTTTTGTGGTTGTGTCTGTGAAGTATGTCATCTAGAGCAGAGGAGTGACTCTCCGTGGAGTTACCTGGGCACAATGCTTACGCGTTCACCTGATCTAAATAGTGGTTAGGGTTCTAAAAAGAGAAAAAAGGAAATATAGGAACCATTTTATGCGTCAAATATAGGTCAAACCGGGTATTTCAGTCCACTCGTGAGTGCCACGATAGCTGATTTTGAGGTCTAGGGTGACGAAAGACAATCGATTCTTATGCGCAATTCACACATTTGAAGCATCATGGGAGTAGGATTCCGGTTTTAGTTTTGAGCGATGGCTTCCTGGAAAGAAATGAGCTCAGTCCTCGGGTGGCGCAACCAAGGCATGTCCGATCTTTGCCAATTTTTGCAGCAAGGGAACTCTCTGCAGTACATATATTCATGAAATTATCAGACTTTATTAACAAGTCCTTGGAATCATATATGCGCATCATACTGGCTCGTCAAAGTAAAATGAGATCCTACTAGTAAGGCCTTATCTGAGGCCAACCCAGGCAGATGGAGGGACGTCTGGGGTATCACGTGAAGAAATTTATGACGGGAATAAGTCGGGCATAAGCATAACCCCCCCATGCCTATCCCTCTTGGGATAAGATCGATCTCACTGAAGCGACACAAGTCCCCGCCACTATGACCCCTGACGCGCACAAACTTGAGACATGATTCAAGCTGTGGAGAATGCAACTCATGATGAGCCAACTTGTAAAGTAGATTGGAATTTCTCGAGGAGCCATCTATGGAAATTGTCGCGAGATGCACCCGTTTTCATAATTAATTCTGAATTGACACCGGCTGAGGATCGGGTCAATTACCACCACCTGAGGCTGCCACGTGACCAACAAACAACAAGACAATCCATCCATCTGATCAGCCCTCACATCCTTTGTTTGTTCATCTTTTTTACATCGTGTTTCTCGGTGCGCTCTTTCCCTTCGTTTGTGACTTTTCACGGTCGATTCACTTGTACTCTATCTTGTTTATCGTCATTTTCCTGCTTTTGCTGGTTGCTAGCACTTTGCGCTGCATCGCACGGCACTCCTTTGCTTCCTTTACGTCGCATTCTGCCTCCCTGCGACCGACCAACTACGATGCCTGTTCGCTGATCTCCTCTCAATCGATTCGTGAACTCATATTCCCGCCTGCAGAGCGAGCGCAGAGAACCCCGACCGATACCCTAAACAAAGCCTCTTGTGGCCGACGAGCAGCCATCATGACTGGACTGCAGAACAACGAGCGAGACAAGACCCAGTCTCCTTTGCCGATCCCTTCTCCCTACGATGCTCTTCCAAACCACGAGCGACTCCGCAAGACGGTCGATATTTGTGGCAAATGGCCGTGGCAGCTCGTCCAGGAGGGCAAGATCCCTGAGACGTGGAGCGTGAACTTGTTGGACGAACTCGCACGCGCTGTCCGAATCGTCGATACGACTGATATATCATTCGGCGAATTCATCGAGAAGCTGGATCAAATCATTGAGGAGCGGATCCCCTTAAACAAAGCCAACTGGAGTAAAAAGCTGATGAAAACCGATGCCACTGCTATCATCAGGTGGATGACGGACAAGAAGAAAGAGGCTCATCAACAGGAGCGCACGACCAGAAGCAAGTCTCAGGCCCCCGGCGTTAATGGAAATAGGGAGGGCCGGGATTCACGACAAAGTCTGTCTGCCAGCATGCGCAGCGGAGAGACTACTGGAGGCCATCATGCTCCAATTGGAGACAAATCTCCTAATGCCGGACATGGGCAGCACAACCTGCTCCAACAGAATCACAATGACACCTCCAGCACCCCACGCGCTGCGACAGCGCCTGCTCCTGGAAAGCCCACTGGTCGTACGGCCATATTCTCCCCGGTGGCGAGACTGCTGACCAGCGTCACTAACGTTGACGCGGTAACTCCCTCCAGAAAACGATCCCAGATGTGCAACAGTTCTCCGCCAGAGGAGACGTCCCGCAAGACTCACAGAAGCTGCAAAAACGATGGTGGCTATCGTGCCACGACCGATGCTCCGGTAAGACTAATGCTGTTTGATGTATCACAGCCTAACTGTTTGGTCGCAGGCCCTCTACATGGTCTGGTTGAGCAATGAGTCTGCTCAAGCCAGGCAACAAGTCGAGCTCCTCAAAGACTGTCGCACCGAACTGGACAATTCCGAAAAGAAGCGCGCAGATGTCGGTTCGCAAGAGCAGCAGATTCAGAACGAGCGTGACCAAGCCCGTGAAGATGTTCAAAAGCTCACTCGAGACGAGCAACAGCATAAGCTGGCCGCGGACTCGCTGTGGCCTATTGTTGAACAGGAAAATTGTCCCGCCCAATACCGAGAAGCATTCGAGTCAAGTGAGAAGTTGCTGCAGGTGATTCCAGGCGACAAGAAACGTGCTGAAGAGCAAATCTGCGAGAAGGAGCGCCAATTGCGCGCTGTCGACCGGGAACTGGGCCTGTTAGATGAGAGAATAGAGAGACTGACCGAGGAGATTGAGGGACATCGTGAGGTGGCTGCTCAGATAGAGAAGGAGCAGCGCGTTTGTGACGTCTTACTGAAACTGGTTGGGACCGGCGTGACGGGCATTGCAGGCTGGGACTCGCATCGATTGGAAGCGTTAGAGACGATGAGATGACGGAGGAGAATGACAAGGAATGGTCTGGCATGGAGGAGGAGGAGAAAGAGGAAGAGATTGAGCAGTGATGAAATGATGGACTACAGCCATGTGGGAGTTTTGTTGGACCTTTGAGCTTAACAGCTGGACTGGATGGGCAAGGATCAGCGCTGTCACATTCTGATTGGAGTCAGGAGGCTCACCTTTAGAGATGAAAGAATGGGCAAAAGGCGGTACGTGATGGAATCTTTCACGGCGCCGGTCAATTCGTAAGACTCGTCAAGGTCGTTCTGCGGCCAATCGTGAGAATTGATGCCAAGAGTTGGAGATGTTTCTTGGTGAGCGTGTGGTTACTGTTAGTGTTGGTGGTGGAAAACGGTGGAAAACGTTAACGGCGCCGTTCTCACCCGTTCCGTTTTGTTCTCCGCGCCGTTATCGGCGTCATCGGTGCTCGGTCGGGTGCATAATTCTTGTAACGTCACGTGGTCCATAGGGATATGTAACCATGCACAACTTCACCGTGTCCCCAATGTGCGATGCACAACCTGGTCCTTGCACAACGCCGGATGTTATTGTTTAAGAACTGTTGACGGTGGAGCTCCAGTGAGCGGCGCTTCTTGAGAGAGAGTCTTGAGACATGATCTTGAGATTTCTATTTGTCTACAGTAATACTACTCCGGTCAGCTCTTGAATCGACCCTTGTTCACGACCTCGCATTTGTCGTGATACCGAAATGTTAGGAGATTCTATCACTCAAGTGTTAGAGGCACAAGGTGTAATCGAATAACCCGCCAAATGCCCAGAGAACCGGCCCAAGTCTAACGTTAAGCCTATGTTCATGGGCTAGACCTAGGAACCAAGACTATACCAGAGACAACGGTGTTCTGCTAGATGCCCTTTGAGCCGATGGTATACTCGGAGCTCTATGTAGTCCCCAGAGGCTAGAAAGGGTTGCTATTGACTACCTAATATGGCCAATTGAAAGACGTGGAAATATTGATGGAGAATGGCTCGGGCTCTGACAACGACTTTGCTCGTCCAAGGACGAACTCTAGTTGTCTGAAAGCAGCTGCCGGAGCATACTGCGGTACCATGTGTCCACTCGTTTTGACCGTTGCAAGCGTGAAACCTCTCTCAGAATGAACCGAACCCTGAACACTACCGCCGGACCAGTTGGGCACGTTCTTGTCATTGTTTGTGATCGCTGGAAGAACAAACTCATCCTTCGGGGGTTTCTGGAAACCTTGTTTGCCGTTCCACTTGAGTGCCTGAACTGCCAGGGCTGTCGCATTCGGTTGGATAATGTAGTCTGCAACACCAGATCCGATGAGGACATTGCCTGTCTTCTCGATAAGTGTCTGAAGCTTCTTCTCGTGCTCGACCGGGTCGTAGTTATCGTTGTTATCGATAAATACCGGTCCCGAACAAGACGCCCACTCCTTGGGCGTTGAAGGAGCGTGGATGGCCTTGCGAACACCAGGAATGTTGAAGAATAATGTCGCACCAGGGGGCGTGTACTCGACAGAGGGAAATCCCAGAATATCCCACAGCACAGGACATGTGTCGAGGACGTGGTAGACGTTGAAACAGGGGTTTATAACTGTTTTGATATCGTCAAAGTTGGCAATGATGTCACATCCCTTGACTTGTGCAGGTTTCCAGGGCATCTGGGGTGGAGGGTAGGTTAGATGAGAGTCCAAATACGCATCCAGCCCACAGTCCTTGTTGTTTTTGTCGAGAATCTTCTTATTCTTGTCCGGGATGGCAAAAACACTTTCCCAGTGGCGGAAGAAGCCCGGGAACGATGCATGGTCAAAGGCCAGCTTGTCGGAGTACGGCATCACGGGGTCGTAGTACAGAGCGCCTTGCACGTCGAAGTAGGTCTTGTCCTTCTTGTCCAGCATGGCCGCTCCGACATAGGGCACGTACACGCCAGCGTAGCTCTCGCCTGTGACGTAGATCTTCTTGTTATGAAGGCCAAATGTGTCAACCAGGGTCTTCCAAAAGGTGAGGAACTGAGCTGCAGTGTCTGCGTTATTTTTGGCTGTGACTTGACCACTTGAGAAGCCTGTGCCGATAGGATATTCAACCCTGAAGAGTCAGATGCGGTTCAATCTACCGTGAATTTAAAGGCGTACCAGATGACGTTGGCTAGTTTGTGCCACGACCAGGCATTGGGCATGGGCTTGTATGTTCCATACTTCCAGGAAAAAGGACCATTCTCCTGTGTGAGGCCTGCAGTCTGTCAGTAAAAACAAGCTGGAAATAAGTAAGATCTGCAAACCTGCCTTCCAGAGACGAGCATCCGGGTCCTCCATTGAACCAAATAACCACATCATCCTTGCCACTGGGGTTGACGGTAGGGAAGAACCAGAAGAAGAATTTCGGATCGTTGATGCCAGTCAGTTTGGGGTTTGCGGGCATCAAACCAGCGTAGTTTTCTCCAACATCAAAGGAGACTTCGGGGATGTCGCTGGGAGATACATAGTAGGCTGTGAGGTCAGTTCCATGCGTTGTCATGCCCCAGACTGTGCCACAACTTACGAGCTGACTTTGAGTTGTAGTACTGGGAATGGGCTGGCTTGTATTGATCAATAGAAGCACCTTGGCAGAGGCTTGCCAGGCCGAAGATGGTAAAGAATGTTGTCTTCCAGTGCATCTTGGAAACAGAGAGTGGCGATGACCTGTTGACTCTGCAGATTATAGACGGACATAAGAATCTATTTTATCTTTTCAATACTCGTAAAAAATTTCCTCATTTTTTTCAATGTTCGTACCTGACTTCCTGATTCTTGCAAGTCGAATGATGATGCCGTCCGACTTAGCCGGGCGATCTCGTCACTTTCTCGTACATGCCCCTGTAATTTACTCCTAGGAACTTTTGATATGCACAAGTTCCGAACGAGGCTACAAAAGTACACGGCAATCACCCAACTAGTTACTACAGTACGTACAGCAGATAGCAAATCATAACCCTCATATTGATACCGGATGTTCGGCACAGAGCTTATCTGCAAGCGTTCGCGGCCTTCCTCATTCAGTAGTTGCGGGGTTAACAGGGGGATGATTGATTTGACAGCTCGGGCATGACATCACTTCGGGTTAGTTAGTCCTCACTCAGTAATTGGCTGCTCACTGAGACTTTAAAGAATAACTTGAGTACTCATTAATTGTAGAAAGACTGCCTCGGTAAGCGGAACCCCTGTTGCTCGTCGGGAGACGATCGGAATCATCACTTGACACAGGCCATTGACACTCGCCCTTGGCTATCTGGAGGTTTAGATTTTCAATAAACCCGGAGATGAGTTGCAACGGGGTGTCGACAAGACCTGTGAATGGCGTTAGCAGCCTGTAGTAGAAATATCTGGAAGCCTTCGGTTTAGCAGCTTACAGTGATGTAATACATTTCTTTATCATAGTTGAAGTCGAGATATCCGATAGAGAAGATCGTTGATAGTGATGTAATATACTGACTGTCGTGCCTCTCAAATGAGATATTCTATGCTTTGTGATACCTTCATCACACCTAGTCCAAGACTCAAAAAGTGAAAGCAGGGCAAGAGATGTGATATTGAAATGGCTTTAGATTCGTTAGTGTTTCCTGGGGCTTTCTGCTTCTTCGTATGCAAGATGATGAGCCTGCCTCTCTTGGGAAGTCAGGAGTGATCATGCAAGGCCCAAAGTCGAAGTGCATTACGTTAATACAAGTGTTGTTCGTTGAAAAAGGATGGGCTTCCATGATCAGTTGCTTTCGAGTGGAAAATGCTGATGATATCTTCCGGAAATGCCGTCGATGCAAGGTAAGAAAGGGAGTAGTAGACCACACTCACATAAGAGAAGTGGCCCGGTCCAAAACAGGGAAGGTATGGCAAAGACAAGACGAAACAGAACGCTATGATGGCTTTTGCGATGTGAAAGGAAGCGTAGTAACTGAAGGGTCTGCTAGCAATAACATACACGGATGAGCAAAGCATTTATCGTCGTCTCAAACTCATCAACGTTATGTCGGCTCTGTAGGCCATTTGGAATTTCCACGGCTCTAGCTCTAATTCTCCCTGCAAGCTAAAAACTCGATCCGCTGCGCATGATGCCGTTGATGATTCTTATCAACAAAACAGTTCACTGACTGTATCACCGGTTCTGAACTCGTAATTTTGTCTATTGACACGAGCATAGGAGGGTGGACCCAGTGCCCCTTCTCGAGGAATAAATGGTCTTCATTTGGGCGAGTTCATGTGGTCATGGTCCAGTTGTATTGGACGAGGATCGTCACTTGGCGCAGGTGAGTCGAGTCTCAAAAAACTCCGCCAAAAATGATTGTATATGGGATCTCTCAAATATACTTAAATATCAGGTTCAGGAGATATCCGAAGTCAACTCTAGACCTGACCAAAGCCAATCAGAGAGAAATCATGGCTTCGTCGTGGAGCCTCCGGGGCTGGAACGGATGTGCCTAGTGCCAAGTCAGGAAAACTATGTATATGCGCCTAAATATGTTAGAAACTTAATCTAGAGATTCGGTTTTCTTTCCAAGCACGTTAATAACGCTTGAGAGACAGACTGAGTCACTTGGCCAGAGATTATAAGATGATAACGCGGTGGGGTCAACCGACAGTCGTCATCCAGGTAGACTTGATATGAGCCCAAACAAATAGTCAGAGCCCTCTTTTAAGCCCTTGGGGAGTATCACATAGGGACTATTAAGGTCAAGCTTCTAGGTAAAAAAGCGCAAATTACTAAATACCACTCCTCTAGAAAGATTTTATGACATGGATGTCGGACATTGGTATTGTGCGGGTGTTTGGATAATTCCTCAGCAATAGATCCCGAGAAAGGCACTTTAACGACACGCAACAAGGGCGAGCCTTGAAGAATAAGATTTCCAGGGAATGGTAAGCTTTTCTATTAGGCTGCTATATCTCAAGATGTCGCATGTTATAATTTCATGACATCCTCCGGGACCTGGGTAATGGCGATAGGGTGCGGGGGCTGGTCACTTCCAGGGAAGTCAGGAAAACCACATACATGGCAATTAGAGAAACATAAGGAGGACAAACATATGGATCAGAGAGCGACGAGGGGTTCTCCGGGCCCTTTCGGCGCAAATATAATTTTTGGATCAACTTCGTAAGGTGTCGGTTACTAAACGGGGGACGGATACCGGCCCCCAGAAACAGGGCAGTGTACCTTTCAAGTGTGACATTTAGATTGAAAAAATGTCTAAAATGATCAAGATTATATGATATTCCATTTTGACATGAAAACAAAAGATGTCAAGCTGGTTTCATGGGATAGTTTTCTCCTATTTGGTACCTACGGTGCCCGAGATGGCCGCCAGCACAAGATAAGCCCGCATGATGTACTCATAACAAAGATTCCTCGTTAATGGTCTGGGCCCACGAGTCAGTATTTGGCTCCTATTACTTTTCGATGGGATGTCGCTGTCAGAACTGGGTCCTGCTATCGATGCCAGTCGCTAGCCAAAAGCATGGTCATGACCCAGCCAAAACAGCAGCCACTGACAGACTTATACAACCTTATCGTAGAATCTAAGGCATCCAAGGAATACTTTCGCTCAGTATTCGAGGAAAGGGCATAATGAACGACCCAGTATCTGTCCTTGCATTGCGGTGCCTGTCTAGCATTGTAACCGTTAACAAGGCTATTCATTTGCTGTCAAGACCTGCATCAGGGTGTTACAAGGGGTCCTCCGTGAATTGGCCTTGTGATTTGAGGGAAGTTGGTACAAAGCAGCGGTGTTATAGATTTCTGTTGGCGTAGGGCTGTAGGCCCACCGTCTAACCTCATTGTTCGATAGTGTAGTGGTTCACATAGTATTATGTTCATTGCCTTATAGACAGATTTTATGGACAAGATACATCTGATATTCGACCTAACGAATTCATCATTGACTATATTCATAGAGCATCATACTAGCATGAACCCTCAGGTGTCACTTAAGCAGCCGATATCACGGACGCCACCCTCTTCATGAGAGACTGCGTGTATGAAGTGCTAGGGGCAGTGTGGTCGACGGTGTAAAGTGACACTGAAGCTGCACCATTCTCGACAATATAGGTCTCGCCAGGCAGCGAGCAGTTGCCATTAATGCAAGCATTCACGCCGGCAGCATATGGTTTAATGTTCGCCCAGGTGAAGGTTCCCTTCTTGGGATCAAGCACGGCTTCATTGACGTGTGCGTTTCCAGTAAACCTAGTTTGTACAAGCTCTGGGTCACGTTTGTCGTCGGTTAAGACGGGAAGATTGAGGTTGACACCATATCCAATAGGCAGCAGGGGGCCGCCTTTAGGCGCTGTGCCAATGAAGTTTTCAACGAACTTTGCAGAGACTTCGGCAGCCCAAGTAGCGGGGTTCGTCTGGTTAGTTAGCTCAAAATATGGAACCTCCTTGTTGCTTGCGGATATGGCAATGGCAGGGATTCCGCGGTGGGTGGCAGCGTATCTACGAATGTCTTGTCAGAACTCACTCTCCAATGAAACGAAATTGAATCAAGAATACTCACGCAGCACCAGCAGTGCCCGACAGAGTCCACACAAAACCACCCAGGTTGGTTCCAAAGTTAGGGCCCGTGACGACTAGGTCAGGAACCTTGAAATCGGCATAACGTGGGAGTACATAGTCAAGCGCAACGAAGGTACAGGCCGCGGGTGTTCCGTTGTAGTACCAGATCTGGCTGTCCTTGGGATCACTTCCGATCTAACAAGAACATGTTAGAAACTAATCCTCAAAACGGTTTCTGAGGTAACGGACAGAGGGTGCTCCCGCAGGGATCAAGTCGTAATGCGACGGTCCAGTCAAGTTTCCCTCGGTCGTAAAGTCAGAGGTTCCACCCTTGCCACTCTGCTTTGTCGCGGGGGCAACAATCCAGACTGGAAGATAGCCATGTTATTAGTCTTGATCTCAAGCAGGCCTGGGACTGGGTTGTCAGTTACCGTTGTGATTCTGTTCTTTGAGGATCCGATAGAGCTCGCGTAAGTTTCCTGAGCCAAATCCATCATCATTGTTCAGCAGGATGTTGATCGCCTGCGACGAGGAGGCAAAGAGCAAAGCCGTTGCGACGAGAACTGATGGAAGACGCATTGTGAAATAAGTAGTGCCTGGTCGAAGGTTGAAACCAAAGAAACAATATTAGACCAACAAAGGGAGGTAAAAGCAACATGAATTATTTGTGCGATCATGTCCATCTTTTTATTTACGTCGAGGATGGGGTTGGGATTCCCGTTATCTCGTTGCCAAGAAAACAAAAGTTCCAGCGATCAGCGTCTTATCGCCTTCTAGTCGCGTGCCCTCCTTCCGAAAGTAGGCAAAGCCAGATCGAACCAAGAAATCTCGGCATCTGATTTGTGAATTTCGCACTTATACCCATGTTGACGCCTTTCACAGTCGCATTGCTGCTCAGCAAGGGACGGGGTTACTAGCTGAATTTAGCTAACCATGTTCTTATCTAAAACTATATGGGCCACGGCCCCGGCCGTAGAAGTGCTCTCAAAGTAGATTCAAGCACATCTACGTACGAGTTATGGCCCAATTTATCCGCTCATTATCATCTCGATGACAGATATCCAACTGGTAAAATGCGAGCGAGGGACTCGTTGAAAAAGCGTACGGTATGGGAGCAATGGGGAAGCCGAGGGAATCCTTTCATGCGCGTTCAAAGAGTTGCTCAACCGTGACTAGAGATCAACAATACACGCAAGAAGGTCTGGTGTTGATATGGTGTACCTGGGCAGCGGTGTTGCCGAACAGGATGGGAAAGTATATGCCTAATACCGAGTCTAGAAAATGAAGGCGAGTGAGAAAGTGAGGACTTGAACCCCTGCGTGTGTATAGCGCCAATCGCAGCAATCATATCATCATATCAATCAATAGAAATAAGATCAGAAGACGAACATTAAAGCCACTCTGAGTAGTTTATCAGTCCGCTTAGCATAAAGATGCAACCTTTTCCGATTTTGCATGCTGTCGGCTTTTACAGGCATCTATGTAAGGTAAAGGAAAATCTAGATGTATGAGCTCGTTAAATAGCTTGGTCCTTGGTCAGTTTTATCCTCAAGAACATCCTATTCTTAAAAGGTTCTTGTATTCTATTATGCAGCCTTTACATAGCTCTTTTTAGCAAGTTCATGGATGGTCATGGAGATGGTCCTGAATCGCACCAATGCTATCACCACCATGCATGGCATGCAAGCCAGAATTTCCACGGCACCCTACTCACATGAAATAATAATGCTTCTAGGCATTACTAGGGATGCCTATCCTACATTATGAGTTCCTCTTTATAGTCCCCCCAGCCTGCGACGCTTCATTCCTGATCTCTCCTTGCCTGCACTCTGGGGCTTTGCTTGCCTATTACTCCAAGGCCAGAAGTTTCGCAACTCATGAAAATGGGGCTATAAAACGCTTCGGACTACTACAAAGAGACTTATTAACGTAGTCCTAAGTGCGAGATAGCTTTCTTCATCCATATGCGTTTCTTTTCATGGCCTCCAATGTCTTTTATGCATCTCATAATCCATACGGCAATCATTAGCAGCAGGTCAGGATTTTTGCGGCTCTTCAAGTTAAAGCCATAATAACCCTCAATCTGCGCTACTTCTAGTCTTTTATCAATCGTCCTAGAAAGGCATTGCATTTTCCCCAAGAGTAGAAATGTGATTCCTGACATTTAACCGCTAGTGGGCTGTGATTCTCGGCATCACCACCACAACTCAGGACTTTTGCGTTGCCAGCGGGGTTTCACCGAAAACCGGGCGATTACGTCATGAAGGATGGTATTGATTCTCTTTTAGGGTACATCTTCAATATCGAGATGTCCAACTTATCAGACCTCTTCTTGTCCTCGGAGCTCTCAGTCAGAATCTACGCCAGAGGAGCAACGCGGGATTTCATCACCACTCCATGTTCTCGCCATGAAAACAGTCTAAGTTCTTAGGAATAGCACCTGAAATCATATAGTTTGTCTGTTTGTAGCCAGCATTTTGTGATGGTTGTTGACTCATAATAAATAAAGCGAATTCTATTCTCTTATATTAGCTGTTAAAACTATGCAAAGATTTCTTTGCTGATATTTAAATCCCGCCTTTCCTGAATCCCTGACCTCCTTCTAATTTTCCTCCCGGAGTTCCCTGTATGGCGGATCCTACAATTTGTTCTGATTAGGATGGTGAGCTTAACACCATGTCCCAAACTTTAGAGCTGGCACCGTTGAGTCTATAGTAGCATGAGGCTCGAGGGGCATGATAAAGCATGGTTGGCATCACCTACCTTAACTCTTCTAGATGCCGTCAGATGAAACCTAATACTATTTATTGCCTTTACTGTCTCTTTCTGCCTACACGTGTTTAGAACCCTGAGATACAGCGACTTAATATCACCTCAAGACGGCAACATACAGTCGCTAATTAGTCACTCTAGAAGAGTGGTTGAATTATCAAAATACTCATATGGAACTACCTAAAAGCCCAGTTGAGCAATCTTGGATGGCATGCCAAGTCACGTTTCACCTGTATTAGCCATAAGAGTGACAGTGCCGCTACTAAACGAAAGGACACACGGTTTACGTTTGTATCATTTGGCAATTAAAATAAGAATCTCAGCCTTAATATATCCTAGGAGAGCACTTTACGAGGTCTAGATTGCTGGGAAGAAGCAGAAAAGGCTTTCAGTTCTTAGCTCCTCTTCAAAGAAAAGCCCAATCACAGGGGATAATGCAGGAAACCATGGCAATAGCGATAACTATGATTTGTAGAATCAATGTGTTATGGTTACACCAAATAAGATTAACTCAATCTTACGCGCTGAAACATGATTCGACCAAGACTCGGCGAATATCATCGGGCACCACGGGGTGGATCCCCGGAGCATGTAGTGAGTGAGATTTAGTCATCGGGGACCAAGTACGTTAGTAGATCCGCCGAGTATGTCGTGAGATCTACCTGATAGGCATTAAGAAAAGGACTGTATCTCGCTAAGAAGTAGTTATTGACGGCGTAGACCTCATCTCAATCTTCTCCCCCTTCAACTACGTCCGTCGCGATTCGTGGCAATGGCACACCAATCCCGTGGTCTGTCCCAACAAACAACCTGTTCAATCACCTCCTTACCTTGTGAAATCATCCATTCCGTCACCGATCAACTCGACCAATCCGATATCAAATGCCTCCTCCAGACATGCCGAAACCTCGCCGCGACTGTCACGTCAAGAATGATGCGGCGAGACATCGATGATGGGATATACAACTCTCTATCGTGGGCCTGCTACTTTGGGGACGTGGCAATTGGGAGACGCTGCTTGGATATGGGGGCTTCACCAGATGCCGCCTTTCTCCTAGATCCGGATCGACATCTTCTTCCATTCCAGAGAAAACCAAATTGGCCCGATACATACGAGCGTGGTTTGACCGGCCACTCCTACGAGGTCACAGTTCATCCGACCAAGAAACTCGGCCGCATCCCGTTATTCTATCAGTCCGAGTGCTCATCCTGCAGTGCTCTCAGCCTGGCAACTAGGAGAGATCATGTTGGGATGGTCAAGCTCCTGCTCAGCTACGGCGCCAATGTTATTGAGAGACGTCGCCCAGGTACCGAGCCAGATGACTTCCCCACCCGCCATCTATCAGAGTGGCATGGGTTTCAGGGGGCGGGCCAAAACTACTCCCACGAGGCCGTCATACGCCATGCCCGATCAATCGAGGCGACAAAGGCCCTTCTGGGAGCCGGCGCGGCAAAGCATATCAACCATACTGGCGCAGACGGATATACGCCGCTCGAGGCCCTTCTCTCCTCTAGCAGCATATACAGTAACGGCCTCCGTCCCAGTTTAACGGAAACTCAGCTTCATGCCCTTGTAGAGCTGTTTCTCGAGAATGGAGCTCAGACAGCTCGGGTTAACCTCAACACCGGCTGTATGGCCGGCGCCCTTGCTACCGGTTACCTGAGCGTTGTCAAGCTCATTCTCGAACATTCTCGAGGTGTGATGGATTCATCACAACACAGACAGGTCCTTAACTTGGTAACCAGCACTAATGATCTTTTCGACTATGGAGATAACTGTCCCATCGACCGTGACAGGCTTTTTTGTGCACTACTCGATGCTGGCGTTTCCTCAAACACATATCTTGATCATTCCGGGCCTCTCTTGCACACCACTCTCCAATTGGGTAGATATCGGGCGGCTCAAATGCTTCTAGACAGAGGGGCTGATCCAAACTTCACCGATATCTCTACCGTTAGCCCAATAACGAAGGCCCTGTGTCAATGTGCGGGACCAACTGACTTTGAAAACGAGTTCATCATTCCCCTCGTACGTGCCGGCGCTGATGTCAACCAACCCTCTCTACGCCCTGGGGGCTTCACCCCTTTGATGTTTGCAGCTTCCGACATGGTTTCGGACAGGATATTCCAGGACCTTCTTGCCCTTGGGGCTGACTGCGGAGCCGTTCGTCAACTTTCTCCAGAGTATCCTCCAACGTCAGTTGTCCAGTGCCTGTTGCTGGGATCCCCCCCAACAAACTTCCACTGGGATGGCATTGAGCACGACAGCTCCCTTCAGGCGACTAATATATTAGAAATATATTTTTCATTATAATTAAAGTTAAGATAACCGATAGAGAAGATCCTTTTATATATATCGATAAGTCAGGCCGCCCGCTTATGTCGGTCTTGTTCCATCTCGTCTTTGGAGGTTTGGCGTATGTTTCGTTGACGTCTTCGGGGTTCTCTCGTCTTTGAATGGCTACTGGCTCTATCCGGGCTGGCGGTTCTTTTTACTTGGGGTTCGATCCACGTGGTAAGTGTCTTGGCCATTTTTCAGAGAATCGTTCTAATTTCCCCCTAGTCTCACATCAGGTTCCGAGCTGCCTGGGTCAGGCAAGGTCGATCTCTCGATCAAATCCCCTTTCCTGCTTCGGAGTTGCAGGCTCTTGGGTTAGCCTGATCCTCTGTTTCGTGATCCTCATCGCGCAGATATTCGTCGCAATCTGCCCCCCGGGCAAGCAGGGGACTGGAACTGCTGAAGATTTCTTCAAAGTCTGCCTCGCTTTGCCAATTGTCTTGCTCTTCTGGGCTTGCGGATATTTTTGGAAGAGAGCCGGGTGGGTTAGTATTGACCAGATTGATCTTGATACGGGACTGCGTGGACATAATTGGGATGAGATCGATGCATATCGGGTCAAGATCGCAGCCTGGCCTGCATGGCGTCGTGTCTTGAATGCTCTGATGTAGATAGGCGCAGTCGGACATGGTCATGCTAGAGTCAAGCCCATCTTGAGCAGGGCTGGCACATGGAGTATTGCCAACGTGTACAGACAGGAACGGGAAGAAGAAGGAGGGCGCTATGAGGTAGCTCTTTTTTTATTCGTATTACTATTTCTTCAGGCACGGATCAAATATGCAACTAGTTAGTACATAACAGACAGCCCTTTAAATCGTCATGTTAGAACCGACTACTTAATGGCATTGGTCGCTAGAGGCCAGGTATCATCTTCCTCCAAATGGGTGATCTTCTAGCTCAGTTATCCTATCGAGGGCCAGACTTCAACTCTAACAAAGAACACATTTCCAGGCATATCCAAGGCAATCTGTGCTTCATGGACCGTAGCCCAGATTCTAAGCCGTGCGAGAAATGAGAAATTGCAGACGGCGCCAACTATCGGATGTGTAGGTGCTGAGCGTTATTCAGCCCGATTCTCGTACTTGTTAGAGGCAACGGGGAGTCACCGTAAAGGCCATGTGGGAATACGTGCATTTGGCGCCGTGAGTTTAGGAACTGATATAGGCGTGCAAAGGGTAAGCCTTGGTTGTCAGGGATAGTTGGCTTTTCGGTGCCTGCATCATAGCGACTGAACAACAGCCATGCAGATTTACAGCTACCTGGAATCAATAAGCAGAGGGAGATGCCCCGAGACGTAGATGGAAGACACTCGCCATGTTACTCAAGAAAGGTATTGTCTTGAAGTGGGCCTAAACCAAGGTAGATAGCCAATACGAGAGAGACTAGGGTCAAGACTTGATGTGTTGGTTGTAGCCCAACACCAGCCCGACAGTGGAGTCATATATCTGCCGGGAGGGGGCAAAGAATGGTATTATCTAATCTTTGCGTTATTTAACGTGGAATTGTTTTCGTCGGATCCTCATCCACCGCTCAAGTTGGCGCAACTAAGTATCAGTGACCAGAAGGAACCGCATCTACCGAGACATGGCATACTCAGAACAGTCACCATCTGGGCCTCCAGTCCACTATCATGTCCTTTCAGCTGAATCTTCGCCCCCAGACACCGACAGAGATCGCCTCAGTGCCTCGCCTACAGACCAGCCGAACAATACTGAGCCACATTGCCCTGAAGAAGGCTGTAACCTGAATCGATGGGCGTTTATGAAAGAGACGGTCGGTTGGAATGTTTGGCTCGCCGACTTTGCTGCCATCGCTTCGCCAACTGCTTTCGTTATTGTTGCAATCTCGGTGTTACTTCTAGATGGCAAACCCATTGAGACCCTCGCTCTTGAAAGATGGCAAAATGCGATTATAGCGGTAAATCTTTGCCGATATGGTTACTTGTTACCTATGTGCTGACCACTGAGGCATAGTTGGCGACAGCTTTTCCCATTATCTTTGCCTTGATAGTCGGCCGCCTCGTCTATGAGATGGCTCGATGGAGGCTTGAAAAAGGAGCTACGCTTGGCTCACTCGAACAGCTGATCGGTAGTCGGACCTTTGGATCTACTGTCGTCACACTACTACACCATCGAGTCTCGAAACCCCTCAGCATCGTGCTAATTCTAGTCTGGGCCCTCTCGCCGCTTGGTGCGCAGTCCATGCTACGAATGCTTGAATCACGACTCGAACCGCGAGTCCAGGACTCCACTGTTATACACTTTGATACCGATGCTCCAACCCAACAATCATGCATGATGCCATCCTCCCGTGACGGCTCAGCAGGTTTGGCTGCTATGGTATCTTATGTGAAGACCATGTTCAGTGCCGTGTTACTTTCACCATCAACCACCAAGCTAGATTCAATGGATATCTGGGGAAATGTCAAAGTCCCCATCCTGAAGTCAGCTAGCAACAACTGGACGAGTATGTCTTGGAGCGCCGAGTTGGAACATTACTCTGCATTCGTTGGGATACCAACAACAGGTGTCTCTGTGGGCAACAAAACGTTTCATCTTGAATCAAGTTACGTGGATCTTAGCTGCAGCAACATTACCAAAACTGCGACTTTTACACAGGATATCACCTTCGATTGGCAAAACTGGAACTCGTTTCCACTTGAAAATGGGACCTGGTACGGTTTCAATACCTCTAGCACCCTCGACCGCTCTTCTGCGCCTTGGGCCATGGCATTGGATAGGTTCGTCGATGACTTCTGGAGTGGCTTTGGCGTCAAGTCGCACAGATCCAAGCAGAACATGTACTGCAGACCGGCTTTATTCAAGAACGAAACTAGTATCGACGCTGGACTCGCAAGGCTCTATTTCCAGGCGAAGCTCGGTGCCTCTGACGCTTTGCGTCCAGCTGGGCTCACGGCCTATTGTGATGTCCACCAGAGATATGTTGAATCCCGAGTCACATGTCAGCGATCAGATATGGGTGGTGGGCAGAATTGCACTGTCACCGCCCAACGACCGTCACAGCGGCCTCACACCCCTGACTCGATATCACATTTATCAATTCCTTGGGTTTTCCGTTATGTTTCAAGAGAGATACCGTTGACAACCGCACCAGAAAACTCTGCTCACCCGGGGTTTATTCTGCAGTACCTGGACAATCCGAGCATTGGCAATTTCACCATGGTTCAGCAACAGGGCATGTTCGAGAACGTTAATGCCCACCTCTTCAGCCGACGGCTCAGTCAAGTAATCAACACATATATCCTCTTGAGCCAAATGTTCCTTCAAGCAACAGGCGTCAGCGCCGAGTCTGCTGGTACGACAGATTGGAACATAGTTGCTCCGGCTCAACTCACCACCTTGATCGAGACCTTTTCGGTTCCACCACTGTGGATTGGGCTCTGCCTTCTGTCGTCTCTGATGCTCCTGATCTGTGGAATCCTGAGCACGATCCTAACGCGACTATCAGATGGGCCGGACATCCTGGGGTACGCCTCCACACTCATCCGCGACTCGAGGTATATCGACACACCGCACGAGGTGGGTAGGATGGAGGGAGCCGACGTTTCGAGAAAGATGAGAAACCTACGGATCCGGTATGGGTTCGTCCGGCAAAGCCCAGGGGGGCAAATGAGGAGTGGAGTTGGGCTGCAAGAAGAGACGCAGCCACTCAATCTCCACCACGGTTAACCTGTGTCAACGTTAGATAGCCTTGGCAATGTCTACATCTAGACGAGACAGTTAGCTGGGTTCTAACACGTAGTCGGCCCGCTGTGTAAAGTGAATGATTAGGCTTGTGTGGAAGTTGCGGGGATCACGTATGGAGTGGTTGGGTGACAAAATGAGACTGGCCTAGCTTCTAGACACGAGGTTTTTCGAGAGTAGGGTCTTCGGAATCAGACCACCGAGGTTACAGTCAAGGGGCGGAATGATTGAAAAGAAATGGCGTAGAGGTGTAAAGTTGCTTTTAAATGGTGTGACTATCAACTACCTACAGTAAGGCTAGGTGATACAGTTGTAACCAACCCGGATGAGTCTACGCCGCAAGCCTCAACATTTGACCATATGACGATTCCTATAGCGTCAGCTACTCAAGGCCTTGGTAATCTATAACTGAGAACAATAGCCTCCGGGGCCCTTAATTAATTCATCATCAATTGGCTTTCTGCAGTTCAAGGATCCTCGCCCCCTAATATATCCCCTCGTCCTTGGCGCCCCGCAAAGGACCCCCTCAAATGCCTTTCAATCAATCAGCGCAGCGCTCGGAAGCAGGATGGCCATGACGAAAACGAAAACGAGACTCCCCGAGAAACATACCTAGAGCACAGCCATTCAACAACAACGCGTAGTTGGTATTATGCGTGTAACTTGAAACCTCGGTTATGTACTTGTTTTCTGTTGATCTCCTTCTCTTCCTCGGCTATGGAGGTTACACCAGACACGGGTGTTGACACAATACGCTACGCTGGCCCCCGACTCTCGGCTGCCGTCTCCTGCGTAAAGGGGACCGAAAGACCATTGAAGGGGAAGTCATTTCGTGGCCACTTTGCGGTGGCACCATGCAGAGCGAGTGAGAATGCTGCCTACCTGAATTCCGATGGCAACATCTGCTCGAGAAGACCATCCAACACATGTTCAGCGAGCCCGCGTAACAACGCAAGAGGGTTACTTGGGATAAGGGACCTACCGTGCGGTATGGTACCCCATGTAACTCACTTGCCAGTGGGGTCTAACCTATGTTAGTTGGCTAGCCCCGTTGTTCTAAGTTAGAAAAGCCTATTCTACTACTGCCTGGATCGACCCTGGGAAAACGATAACGAGTGCTGGGCCCACAAGGCTAACCTCATTTCTTATTGCGCCTGGTCCCCAACGTCTTTGAGCTTGCGTCAGTCAATCAGCAAATTATTGTTCATGCACAATTGAAGATCAGTGGCGCGGCTGATTGTCAGAATGCCATAATCCTACGTACGCGTACTATGGGGATGTTCGTATTATATTGACCCTACCGGCTCCAGCATGAACGAACCTAGAGATCCCGGTAGTTTCGTCACTTGGTGACCATGTCGTCGAGCCTTTGACGTCCTGGCACCATCTTGCTACATGGGAAATGGATGTGTCGAGATCCCTGCTGCTGTTTAAGGTTGCGAGAACGAAGTTGAGGACCAGAGCAACTTGAGAATGCCCAGTAGTGGAGCAAACAGGAGAGACTGACGCGTCGACTCGATGCTTTTCGACTGAGAGGAAAACATTTCATGCAAACTTGCCATAAAACCCAACTTCCCCCTTCCAATTCAGGTAGCCATTCCACACGTAACCGACATTCACAACTCATCACTCTAAGCAAACCGCCCTCATCTTGGAGAAATGCGTTCACTCTCGGGTTTATTTCTATTCACCTCTCTTGGGTTGGCTGCTCGGCCATTCCTCAATGAGCCAGATACAGGGTGAGTTCTTCAGACAACTCCTACTAATCCGAGGCAGCAAGCTGGCTGTGAGGATAGGATCGAATCTGCCCTGCCTATCGTGAATGGATCTCTTCCCCCTCTGGGCCGCATACTCGGTCTTCCGGACTTTGACTATGTGGCAAGAGAGGTGTTGGATCCATCCGCATATGCCTATATCTGTCATGGTGCTGGTAGCGAGGCGTCCTATCGAAACAACCTTGAAGTGTTCAACGGGTTTCGGTTCCGCCCTCGTGTGATGGTCAACATTACTGGTATCGACGCTAGCCTCAAGTATGCGGGAAATCTCGTCTCATTCGTCCAGGAATTAACCTCAAACTATTATATAGAACATCTATTCTTGGGCATGAATTTGACCTTCCCTTCTTTATCAGCCCCTTTGCCTCGGCTAGTATCACCAACCCAGCAGCGGAGAAAGGTCTCATCAAGGAATCAGCCGATCATGGCGCTCTATACATTGTATGGGTCCCAGGTGTTCTTCTCCCCTATATCTAATAGCTCGACTTTCATCAGAGCAGGCATCGCAAACCTCTACTCTTTCCCTTAAGGAGATTGGAGCATTGAAGAGTGACAAACAGGTCATTTGGCAGCAGGTGAGACAGGAGGGAAATGATGGGTTGTGCATGTTCTGATGGGCATGACAGGTCTCGCTTTCAAATCTAGACAACGAGCTGCCGAGTGACATGTTCAAGTCCATCGAGAGCGCTGGCATGAAAGCTATCGTCCTTACCGTTGATTCAGTTGGGGACCGAACAGCTTATCGTCCTTTTCTGAGATTGAAGGATACCAGCATCTCACGAGACCCCCGATACGCCTTCATGACTTGGGAGTACTACAAGGAGTTGCAGACACTTACCTCCCTCCCCGTTATCCCCAAGGGCATTCAAACTGTTGATGATGCTCGAAAAGCTATCGAGTTTGGCGCGCCGGCCATCTTCCTATCGAACCACGGGGGTCGTTCCCTTGATGGCTCGCCATCAGCCTTGGAAATCGCTTATGAAATCCACGAGAAGGATCCTAGCATCTTTGAAGAAATTGAGGTGTACGCCGACGGTGGCATCCGATACGGTACAGATATTCTCAAGCTCCTCGCACTTGGCTTCAGAGCTGTTGGGTTAGGGCAGCCCTTTATGTATGCCAACCTTTACAGCACAGCCGGAGTTTCCCGCGTCTTCTCTCTCCTTGGCAAGGAAGTGACGAGTTCAGGGGCTAACCTCGGTCTCCCCGATATCAAGGATATCGATGCCCCTTATGTGAGTCTCGTCTTGTGACTAGAGGGGCATTACGTTCACTGCTGACTTGGATAGTTGCAATTGCTATCAACGATGTGGAACAGCTGATTCATCGTAAGTCGATATCTAAATCCAGTCCTGTACTCGGGGCTTTAGGTGGACATGATGAGATTTTATGTGCACATGGAAGAGTATGGGGCGTGAGCAAGAATCGGGACCACTGGCCCGACGGAAATGATAGGTATCATTTCTTTGGTATAGTCTATTGTACAAGTAGATTTTAGATTGACTGAGCACCCTCTGTCACGACCTGACCCTCCCTTGGGGATCACTGTCCTCAACTCTAATCCAACCATCTGGATCACGAACCGCTTTGTGATCCCTCAAAGCCCCCCACATAGATATAGCACACGCTTATGCTATCTCAGCTATCAATAACACTCGGTTACACTCAATACCTTTGAGGACATTGCCAGACGTGCCCTGCACCCATTACCTACCCTGGGCTACGCTTTCTGCCAATATGAACCCAGTGTTTATCCCTTGGGGAGCGCACGATCGTCACATGCTAGTAGAATCCAATGATAACTAGTCAGAGACGAATTTTTCACGATTTACGAACACTTTTCAACCCCGAAACATAAAGAAACAGAATGGTCATATCTTGGAGTATTTTCGACAAATTTCCTATACCTTATATCCTGGGTCACGGAGTCGAAGTCTCAACACCCTCGTCAACTCGCTCCGGTAGATTTTAAACATAAAAGACTAACCTTAGGGCCCTCATTAGATCAAGAAATCAAGAGTCATTCATTGCCCGATCCATCGAGAGAACTTCTGCCCGGTCGTCAGCCAGGGACCACCGACATCAAACCGACGACTCTGGGTCGGATATTAGCAAATCTGGAGCGGCTCACGGTCGAGATCAAGGAACCGCTGTTTCACTCCGCATATGAGTGGAAGACAGCCAATCGATAGCCAGAACAGCTCCTTCAGCCGTGCGGAATCATCCAGATGGGTTACTGTGATAGTATCTCGATGTGGAGCACAATAGAGCCCATCGAGCCGCCTCTCTTGCCCATCGAGGGTCTGCCGTCGAAGAATCCCGGTAAGACGTGTTTCTGTCGATATCTCCTTCGGTAGATATCCGAAACCTAGTATCGGCGGCCCAGCTCTCTCCTCTGTCCTCCCGATGTCCGTATCGTCCTCAGATCCCACGAGCGAGGGTATACAGCCGATGAATAGGGAACCATGCCTCACGCTGGCGAATGTGAAGATGATCGCCGCGCTTAACAGTCGGTGTGTAGAAGTGGCCTAAGAATGCGAAGTTGACTCAACCAGTTGATGACTTGAGTAGCTCCAGTTGAGGTTTGAACGCATCCGACAGGTCGTCCCCGGCTGGTGGCTGATCCAGAATAGGAGCTTTCACGTGGCGAGGGCCGATGTTTTCTGTCAGCCAATACGTCGCGTAGCCCGTTTTGGCATCGTTCACGCCGTTAAGGGCTTGTGATCGTTCTGAGCGTGAAGCCGGCATAACCGACGTACAAGATCGATGCCGACGAGGGCGACGATGGCCAGACCTGCGGCGACCCAGGTGCCCACGGCAGAGGCCACAACTGAGGAAGAAGGGGCGTCTGCCATCTCAGCTTCCCCACGAGCTGAAATGGAGTCAAGTTAGTTGGAGCTCTTGACTGGAAGCTACCGTAGTCAACCTCGGGCGTTTGTGAGAGTTATTCTTCCAACAACTTGAGCTTATGCTACGCAGCCTAGCCTGTGTTTCTATCCCTACGCCTCGCCCTCATTCCGGCAAACGGGGTCTAAGGCTCCTTTTATTAGTGAAATGCAAGAATGTGGCCGAGTTTCCAAATGAGAGCACAAAGTGCAAGCAGTCAGCCGTCACTATTTTATTTCGCACCTTTTGATTGACGGAATAAATTCCTTTACCATGACACGATGTATTCGGGGAGATCACCGCTCATCATTGGTGTCATTGCTTCCAACAGTGATAGCCGAACGGTGGAAGAAGGCTACTCCTCACAGATATGTTTTTAAGGCCTTCTACAGCCGCACGACCTCGATGATAGCAAATCAGGGCAGCCAGCAGCCATCATTAACGCCGTCGATAGGACCGGAGCTCTGTTGAAACGGAAAGGTTTGCGGAATGGATAGCTAGCATCTCGAGCTTGGGAATATCTAAGGCGGTGGATGATTTGTTAACTGGGTTAATCACGGATGTCGAGCCTCAGGAAGAGGCGGAAAGCCAAACCTAGTCTTGCCTTTTAAAGTATCTAGGTGATTAACTAAAGCATGGCGGATGCCATTTAACATTATTGCTATCGTTAATGTCTCCACCAGAGACTACTAGCCATGAAAGCCGAGAACCGTAAGCCAGCCTGAGTAGAAGTACCATGAATTAGATATCGTGCTATATTAATTAAAATAACACAGTTCCGACTGCCGCAGCTATTATCCCCCCGAAGACTGCCACCATCCTAGCATCCGTGACCTTCATAGCTGAGGACGGGGTCGTCGTTGCCGATGCAACACCTGTCTCTGTCCCCGAGGTGTCATCCGTCGCGGAACTGCCAGTAGGAGAAAGCTCCCCGGTACTAGTAGCCGTGATCGTCGCAGTGCTGGACGTCTCGGTAGCGCTAACGGAATCAGTGGCCGTCTCCACGGCCGTTGTCTTTGCCGTCGTAGTCTTTGTCGAAGTAGACTTGTCCTCGTCGGCGCCATACTCGTCGATATCCAGAACATATGACGAATTCCCCTTGGTGTCTGACTCAAACTCCTCAAAGCTAGCCCAGCTGGCCCGGCCACCCGTGCCAAGAGATACACACGCCTCGCGGTAGTAGTTACTGGCGCAGATGCTCACACCATCACTGGTTATACCACCGCCCGCGTTGGTACACGAGACAAACAGCTGTGTGACGAGTCGAGCCATGTTGTCGAAGAATTCAGCCTCGGACCCAGACGACAGGCACATGCGGCAGCCATCCATCGACGGGTACCAGCCGTCCGGGTTGGGGATACACACGCACTCCCTAGTGTCGGCATTGGGGCCTCTCAGTTTTTGGCACCGCAACATGGCCTGATAGATGGGCCAGCACCCGCAGTCGTCGAGCTTGGTGGGACTGTCGGCCGCCTCCTTGGTCTTTGACCAACCGTTTGGATTCGCAAAAGTGAACCCGGCCAGGGCGACGAGGGCTGCGAGGGATGCCGAGGGACGCATTTCGCAGTCGGTGAAGGAGGGCGTTGGTATTAAATTAATTATTCGAGTCTGACTGAATGACAGTGTGTTATAGCGATTGTGAAGAACTGAAATATGTGGTGGTGGTGGTGGTGGTGGTTGCAAGATGTGAAGAGTGAAAACCAAGATGAGAATTTAAAGCCGAAAGGCAAGCAAGGAAGGCTGCCTAACGATGGTAATCTAATAAGTCGACAGGGGTTGTCCCCTGGTAATTTCGGCGTTTACTACGTAGGGAATGTCATCCATAATTCGCTTGGCTAGCTTCAATAAGAGCTTGGCATATGATCAGTCGCGTGATTTCACTTTATTTTCAACCCACCAATTCTTCTTCTTCTCTTGAAGCTGTGAAGCAAAATGATGCGAATCTGTTCAAGGTATTGGATCTATGAGAAGAGAGTAGATGGTAGTGAGAAAGTAGGTGGATCCACGGTGATTCTACCTAGACTAGCCCGCAGGATCAAACAAGGGAATTAATTGTATTGGCTTGACTTGAAGGGCAGCAATGCAATCCTTTCTTACCAGGTGCATCCTTGAAATGTACAATCCTCACCGCAACCATTTAATGCACCATCTTCACGTGCCTCTAGTGTTGACCGTCTCAAGATGCAGTGCTCATTTTGGAATAGCCCCGGTCGTGTTCAAACAAAAAGTAGGCCGTCATAACTCAATGTTAGGTAGCGGTTAGACAGAGCGCGTTTCACAGTATCAAGCGTGGGGAAATAGGGTTGAACGAGCCTTGTCCCTCTACTGTTTATTCGTTCAGTTATCTCATCAAGGGCCGGCTTTAACTATGACAAAGAACACAATATAAACTTCCAGTTATAAGGGAAAGGGTCAGAATAGGTACGCTAAGTTACCTACCCTAGATTTGTCATTGATGAAAGGCCCAAAGGTTCTGGTTTGAGGACAGATAGCCAATTAGATCTAAGCGAAGGAATTCATGCCTAGACCAATTAAAGTTTGCTTATGCCCCCCCGATAGTTGCAGTGTCCTTGAGGCCATCACGGCCATTTTTTTTTCATTATTGACAGCGCAGTGGCGTTCACATAGAGGGACCAGGAGAAAGATTGGCCGTCTATTGTTTTATATGATAATGGTCGTGTGGATAGTCACATCTGTATCTACATTCCATAAACTACCCTAGGCTTCATGAGGACGTAGGATCACTCTCCTGTACGTGGCTACCGGCAATGTATGGCTATCGCGCACTGTAAGGATGATATGCATCGCCTATCGTGGTGATTAGTTCTTCACACCTTCAAGCAGGGTTTGACACACTTACATCGTCGACAGAATCGCTTGTCTGCAGTAGGACAACACTCCCATCGGGCTGGATATTAGTGATATTTACAGATTGGCTCACCAGCGTCAGCTTGGACCTGGGAAAAGCTTCTTTTCCATTGGTAAATCCTTCCAGACCTCTCCCACCAGCCTCACGGTAATGAAACCAACCAAAACTCAGCTGATCATTATCTGGGTCCCAGCTCTGGGATGCATCCAACATGACCTCGTCTCCGGGCTTGTATCGCAGTTCCAGGGGCCCGGGACCGCAAGAGCCATTGACAATGGCGACAGGCGCGTGATTGTTCTTGGAAAAGCTCGATTCGATCGTCCACTGCATCCGAGTGGCAAAGTCATACTGGTAGTCCTGGCGCCATCGCCAAATCGTAGCCCACTTGCTGATAAAACCTTGTCCGTTCAAGCCTTGCACATAATCTGTGGCATCTGCGTAGACGCGTGACTGGTTGGATTGATCAAGCAAGGTAAACCTTCCACCCCAGGAGCCCCAGTCTGGATGCTCGATATGGCCCAGTCCGTTCTGGATCAATGGAAGAAATGATGGTGTGTCTCCCTCCATGATGAAGGACCAGTTTAGGTAATGTGAGCCAAGGGACCCTATTCGAATATGCTGCTGCAACCACTCATTGGAGACGATGCTGCTGTCAGGTCCACCTTGGTCGAAGTGGCGGTACTCTTCTCCCGAGATACCATTCCATGCCGCATCTGTGTACTCATTCCAGCCGTGGAGTGAAACGACAAAGAAGAGCTGTGGGTAACGTTGGCGAATCCAGACTCCAGTGTCATCCTGATCCGAAATAGAGTACACGCGTAGTTTCTCGACGAACGAGGCTACGACATTCTCAGCTCGGGTCTTGGAGACATGTTGGAGAGCCTCAGCAAGGATGGCTGCTCCACCCCAGACAGCAACCCAAAGAGGGTTGTCCACACTGGAGCCATCGGTCGCCTTGACCAGCTCGCTGGCTGCTTGGCTCAGAGTCCGGTTGAGAGAAGCCCTTCCATATACGGCATGACCCTTGAAAACTCGGTCGAGCAGGTCGTCTGCTGAGGGAAAGGGGGCAGAGGAAGGGACATTCGCGTTGAGATTATGGACGACCTCGCCATATGCATCAAGCACTTGGACTATCGTCTCGTGGTCAATCTTGTTTGGCAGCCACGTAGATGTAGTTGCAGCAATGCCTCTGATATCCAACTCATTGGCATAGGTGAGCAAACGAACGAGACTCATTTGGTCATCCGGTTCGTTGCTGATGTCTGTGAGCACAAACAGGCGATGCTTGTGCTCGTACCGAGAGGTTTGGCATTTGTCCTCATTGCGAGCTTGTGACAAGGTGGGGAGGACTAAGACAAAGATAAAGCACCAGAGAACCCGTGAAAATAAGTTGACCGACATTTTGCTTGTGTCGTGGCACTGCGCAACGTGATTGCTTTTGCTGGGGGGCCGTTCCGTCTTTATACTTGATCTATTCACAACAGTACGGCATCTCTTTGACATGGCGAGTGGATGAAACTTCCTGATAGAGTAATTGACTGTCATGACCGCATTTCCAGAAAACCAGGATCGCCTGGACAAGGTAGATGAACCTGTCCAGGCCATAACTGTCATTACTATGACAAGTTTCCCCGCAAAACTACCACCATAAAGAGGAGCCATGAATATCACTGCTTGATGCGGAGAGAGGGCGGGGTAGGGGTAACCTCGAATGTGGGGGATTGGACTGGTGCTTAAAACTGCCTATTAGAGAGGGGAGAAATCTTGTTACTATTGAATTCGCCGAGCCAACCTCCGTTGACGGCCTTATGCCATGCCCACTTGCTAATTATTAAGGGTCAAGTCACCGTACATTAGATACAATAAGGAAGATAGAGGATTCTAGCGGTATCGGCATAAGAGGGGTAAGTATTCCTAGCCCTTATTTTATTAAATTAGAATTAATATATAAAATCTAGCTAAATAGACCCTATAAGTAATATATATACCCTATAAGGTATATTAATTATAGGACCTCTTATTATAATTAATATATCTTTTATATATTAATATAACCCCTTACCTTTGCCCTTGATAAGAAGCCTGTTTAAGCGCTGTTAGCTTGCACCGCCCGCGTGACATGTCTTTGTTTCGGAGGAGAGGATATAACTTAGCACCTTGTATTAATGTTTTTGTCTAGCACGGCGCCTCTTGTTTCTCTGTAACTACCTGGCTAAGATAAAGTCGAAAAAGATTACATATTTCTCGTTTAATTCCATCCTGCAGGGCTTTTACCATGCCTAGTAGTTCATCTTCACCGTTATCCTTATCCTTATCTAGATCGTGGCCTAGTATAATATAAGACTTTTATTTTTTAAGTATTTAAAATAAAGTTAATTAATTATTATTAAGTTTAAGGGAAATTTTTAATAATATTTTTTTACTTAAAATATATAATAAGCAAGTAATATATATAAGTAAGTAATATTAGAAAGCAAGGTTAAGTTAAAAGTAATTATTTTATATTACCTCTTTTTCCCCTTATGCTCTTTATCTATTTATTTATATTAGGCTTAGCCTAGCCGAGGCTTCGCTAGTATAAAGCTAGCCTTTAGCTATCTTATATATAAGGTGCTATTTAATATACCCCTTTAGCGTAAAGATATTATCTTTATGCTATATAAATAAAGCTCTTTTTTAATATATATTTCTTAAAATTAGACTCCTTTAAATTAGGCTAATACTCTTTAATAATATAATAAACCCTTGTCTTTTAAGGCCTTTATCTCCTTTTTAAACCTAGTTTTAATTATATATTATTTTTCTTTAATATTCTTCTTTCTATAAGGTTATCTTTTATTATATACTTTAATACTATATTATAATTAGCTAAGGCGAGTTATTACTATAGCCTTTTATTATTATTAGCTATTTATTAATAATAAGTAATAATAGCTTTAAAAACTTATATTATTATTATAACTTTTTATTTTCTTTTTACTCTTTTAATTTAATTTATTTTTCTTTCTTCTTATAATTTCTTAATACCTTCGCCGATATAATTTCTTCTTTTTACTTAGCCGCCTTTATTTATTAATCTATTTCTAACCTATATATATCTTCTTATTTTATTTCTTTACCTCTTTCTTATAACTATGCCCTTATTATTATATCTCCCGCTTATTATTATATCTGCGCTCCTTATTATTATATATAAGTTGCTATTACTAATTTAACCTTAATATTAGCTTTAAGAACCTCTAGCCCTTTTATAAGCCTTATCTCTAATATATTTATAATATTAAAAAGGATAATTAGCTTATTTATATTATATATAATAACTTTAATTAAAACTAGCTTAAATATATTAATTATAATTATTACTAAAAGAAATATAATAATATAAGTATTTTATTATCCCTTTATTAAATTATTTCTTAACTTATAGCTTTTTAAATTCCTAATAAACTTATAGGCGCGGCCTAATAATATTAAAACTTTTATATTAATTTATATACCTATAATCCTAATTAAGCTAACCCTCCTATAAATACTTTCCCTTTTATCGCCGCTTAGTATATTACTAAAATACTAAATAATTATAATATTACTTAAAGCTATATCTAGGACTAATTAATTAATCCCCTTAAGTTAACTAATAAATTAGAAATAGCGCTTTATTAGCTCTAAGAATTAATTATTATTTATTTTTTTTTATCTCTCTTAATTATAATATAGGTAAGTTATAGCTAATTAATCGCCTTATTATTACTTTTACTAATTACCCTTATAATATAATAGTATTAATTATATTTCCTCTAATATAGCTACTTATATTAATATTACCTAGCCTATTTACTCCCGTGATAATACTAAGGTTAAAGCCCTTACCTAGGAGCTAATTTACCTTTATATTACTAAGACTACCTTTATTTTTAATAAGAAGCCTAAAAGTATAATAAAATAAGGTCTTACTATAAGTACTATTACTTATATCTTTATTAATTAAAATAAGCTATCTCTTCTTTATTTAGTTATATATATTAATACTCCTCTTATTCCTTATAAAAAGAAGTATAATAATAATAATAGCGGTTTTCTACCTTAGGCTCCCCCTAGGCCTAGTAATAAGGCTCCTTTTATTAATATTAATCCCTAAGTATAAGGTCTTATAATTATCTTTAATATTTATTTTTATTTTTTATTTACCCTAGGTAATTATTTATTATTCTTATTTTTATTAAGTAATATAATAGTCTATAATTATAATAGTTTAAGGTTATATTAAATATCTTATAATATATCTCTTTTTTTTTTTAAGCCCTTTACCTTACCTTTAATTTAGTAATATATCTCCTTAGTTTTCCCTTTATTATATATTCTCTTTAAGTTTTTACTCTTATTTATACTTAAGTTATATAGAGATATCTATAAGGCATAGTTATATAAAAAATCTTATAAACTTATCTATACCTAGGTATTTTATTAGGCTATTAATAAGTAATTACGCTAATAATATATATATAATATTAACTTTATTTCTTATAATCTCTTAATATAACTAGTAATTATATATATTGATATATTATAGCTTAGTGTATAATTAAATTAATTCCTCTTTTATTAGCCTAATTATTTACTTATTATTATATTATATAGTAATTATTAATAGGGAGGTAAGCCTTTATTAAGGGATTATTAAGGCTAGGTTAACTTCTAGCGCTTAAAATAAATAGCTTATAAATATAGCTTCTTTTATAGTCTAAGAGAGCGCTAAGAGCTCTATCTTTATTATTAAGGTAATTATTATATCTTATTTATTAGCTTTCTAAGAGATTACCCCCTTAAATAATTTTATTATAAAGGCTTAAAAGCTCTAATAGTCCTAGGAGTTATTAATAAAGCTTATATTTAATAATACCTATAGGTTATTATCTTTTTTTCCTTAGGTTAAGCTATATTATAATAATCGCCTTTATATCTCTAAGAGATATTAAATAACTTAGTTTACCGCCTAATAATATTATAGTCCTAGGTTTTAATTAAAATATATTAATTTACTTAAAGTAAAAGCTATATTTAGCTAA